>WHYT01014197.1:128922-170236 GCA_009806455.1 Tetrax tetrax
TAACACGCATGGGAAGGTGTTACAGCCTGAAGTTGTTAGTAGGTATTTAAGAAAACATAGAAACAAGGAGGTGTGGACTTAGGTTTTGCAGATTAAAAAGAGAAAAGAACAATGGAAAATGAAAGAATCTAGAATGTTTCCTGTCCCTGGAAACATTCAAGGCCGGGTTGGATGAGGCTCTGAGCAACCTGATCTGGAGATGTCCCTGCTCCTTGGAGGGGGGTTGGACTAGATGACCTGTGAAGGTCCCTTCCAACCCAAACCATTCTAGGATTCTATGAAAATCAGCTTTTCTCCCTTAGTCTCCAGGGCAAGGTTGCCTTTCAAGGGTTTTGGGGTGAGGTGGTTTTGTTTTTTAATATCAGAAAGTGTAGCTACTCTTAATCTCTCTGTTCAATGGGAAGGAACAGGAAGAGTCAGGGACAAAAGAACGCACAGGCATTTTATTTACAATAAATATATATAGGGCTTTTTTTGTTTCATTTGGAAGGTCTTTTAGTTTTAAAACTAAATAAAGTAGTTTTGAAACAAAGCTATTATATTCTGATTTGAATCAAAGTCTTAGTTGTAATTTGCAGCAAAATAAAGATTTTTCACTTTGTTAGTGTTTCTCTTCTTTTTTTTTTAAGAAATAAAAAAAATAGTGAACTAAATGCTTTTGGTAAATATTCTTGAAGAACATTAATTTGCATCCAATTACCTAGCTGACCAAGGGCATGAATTCCTAATGAATATTTTATATGATCAGCGATTTAACTGTCTCTTCCTTGGCAGAGATGAACTTCTCTGGGTATGGTCTAGGAGACAGGAGTGAGAGAATGACCTATTTCCATTGTGTTTCCGTAATTAATCCTGAGCAGTTTTCTGATGTGTTTTCCATTCATCAACATATATGAATCTTTTCCCTAACAGAAAATAAAAAATGAAAAGATGATGAAAGCCAAACAGATAAATCGTATTAATGTGGTATGTCTCAATATTTTGGTGGCCATTCCTAGAAATTCTGTGTAACTCCCCAATACTATATACTTGATACAATACAGTCTAATATGTGCTTTCTGTATATTTTTTTCTGTCTTCCTATCTTTCAGAAAGATGTTCAGTGCTCCTTGACGATCCAAACTTCACTCCTTGAAAAAAAAAGCACAGTTGTTTGACTGCTTATGATTTCAAAACCATGGCTCTTTCTAGCACCACTCGCTAGTGGCGAGGAGACCAGGTCCGCCTTCCTGAGACCTCTCTGTCAGCAGGCAGCAAAATGAGGTTCTTCTCAGACAACTTCTTCTTACTTGTTTTTTCAGGTTTTCTGAATGAGTTATCAATTCAGTAAAACTAATAAAAATTCACAAAAAAATATTTGATGTGAGTCAGTCGTGCAGAAGAGTCTTCTTTTATACATTGCTACTTCTGGACTTTAAATCTGTGAGTTCTTTTCTCCTATTCTTTGATTTTTCTTTCCAGGCTGTAAATGCTCTTGGGAAACAAGAGACTGCCTTTCTCTCCATGTCTGGAGATCTGTCAGTTAGAGGTCTGGCTGGAGCTCTCTGGGCTGATCTGTGTTTAGATGTAATTTGCAATTTGGTCCCAAACATTTCTACTCTCCAGTAGCAGAGGGCTATTAGGGAGCACAGATTCTGAGGGGAAGGCTATAGACAGTGCATTCCCCAGTAGCATTTCTTGTCATAGCACAAAACGTTCTGGTGGTGTGACATGTCAGCAATTGGTGCAGCAATGCAGTCTTCCCAACCCTCTCTACATCAGCAGAGGTCTTCCAGCCCTCTCTGTAGCTTCCTTTCTTTTTCACCCTCTTGCCCTAGTAGTGCCTCTGCTGAATTTTTGCCTGGTACCTTGTTCACTCTTTCCTTAAGGCACATCACTCCATAATGATCCCAGTTATTGCAGTTGAAACTTTTCTAATAAAGTTATCATCATGACTGTCAATCACCACTTTTTACCCTTCTATCTCTAACTAACTTGCCTCTCTGCTTGCTTACTCCAGCAATGCTGTCTTTAGTTTTCACTTCCCATCAGAGACCACCAGCACCTTCAGACCACCAGCACCCTCCTGCTGTGATCTGCAGTTGGGAGACTAACCTGGGACATGGAAGAAGTCCCTCGTACTTTGTCATGAGACTTTTCCCTGTAAATCTTGAGCAGAGACTTTGCTTCTGCTGGTGAATTCTCTAAGGTTAAATAGAAACCAGCTGATCCAAATGAAGTACTTTCCTTGCAAGAATTACCATGGCAGTCAGTAATTTCCAGTATCTTTTCTTCTGCTTAGAAGTCCGTCACACTGTCAAGTAGTGCTGACCATCCAGTTCCCCCTACTAGAGCTGCCTGAGCAGTGTTTTCTTTTCACTTATCCTCCCATGGTAGAAAGCTTCAGAGGCTTTGCCACTGCTTTAAGATACTCTCGGCAACGTGTGAAAATGAAAGGAAGAGCAGTAAAATACAGAGGCAGGTCCCGCAGTGTGGGAGATGGCTTAGCAGTGTAACCGCAGCACCGTATCAGTGTCATTTCTCCCGTTCGGCACTTCTGCAGGGCTTTGCCCTTGGTGATACAAAGCACTTTACAAGTAATAGTAAATTAACCTTCATAGCCTTGGCCCAAGCTAGGCAAGATTTGTCCCCACAGTACATTTGGAAAAACTGAGCAACAAAATAACTTTGCCGAGCAATCCTGTGGTAAATTAAAGGGAAAAAAAAAACCGAAAACCCTCACTCTCAACCTCGTGATCCAGCCATGAGCTATTATCTTCCATCGCTCAAGGAAAATAAAGGCATTATCCTGGATGACATCTCTACCGGTCTCCGAACTTTGTTTTGCTGTCCTCTTTGTCTCCTAAGCCTCACCAAAGCCAAAGATTCCCAATAGGCATTTTGAGAAAGCACGGGGAGGGGAATGGAGCAGGGTGGCATTAAGTTTTATCACCCCCTAAACTGTAATACTTTCCTTTGCGTGCTCTGTTTCTTATTCACACGGCTATAAAATTTGCCACATCCGGGCGAGAACATCCCTCCAGTCAACCAGGCGGTGTTTACGAACTGGAAAAGGCGTTCTCTTGCTCCTCACCATAGGGGTGAGACAGAAACGTTAACAAGTCGCTTGTGGTTTTCTCTTTCCAGGTTGGGCGATCGAACCTCTCTTAACACTGCAGGGGGGACGTAGCAATTTAGGGACATTTTATACCTCTGAAGATTTGCAATCAGCAAATTGCCTGGAACGTTTTTGATTTCCCCACCCGCCTCCCCTCCACGGTGTCTCACCACGGAGCCTCTTGCTAGGGACATCTTGATGTTTGTGGTCTCGCAGATTCCTTGCTCAAGCCAAGCGCGTCTCTTGTAGTGCTGGTTCTCAGCCCAGCTTGCTTTACATCATAAATGTGAAAATGTTTCTTTTATAAAAAATAAAAAATTAAGGAAAGAAAGAAGAAACACAACCAACCTATAAACAGAACATAAAACCGTTTAATGGAGTGCATAATGAAGCAGAGAGGAAACAGACTTGCATTGATTTTCCCTGACATTTCACCTATTAAATTATAAGCTTCTTAAGGAAGAGCCTGATTTTTTTTTTCAGTTAATTTAAGTCCTTTAATGAATAACAAAACCACTGTTGTCCCCAGCGAGCTGAAGTTGCGTGATAGCTAAGTATCAAAAAGAAATAAGGCTTGAGTACAAAGACCCCCAGGAAAATGTCCTTCCCTGTTTCAGACACCCCTCAGGCCAGTCTGGAGGCACTTCAGAAGAAATGGTGAAGGAAAACCAGATTGGAGAAAGCCATGTCTACGGGACCAAATGAGAAAGTGAGACATCAGGCCTGTTAACCAAGCTTTGCGACTTCTTCCACGACTTTGGGCAAGCTGCTCGGACCCCCAGCTACTTGTTCTTGCACAACAGGACCAGCGGTGTTGACCCACCTAGTGAGGTTGCTGGAAAGATTAATTAAACTCACAGGCGATTTTGAAGGTGGTGTTCACTCCAAAAATTCATCTGGAACTCCTCATGCAGTAGTTGAGAAAAACTGTAAAGCACACCGTGTAGCTGGAAACTGGGGAGTAAAGCGCTGCCCGCGCTGCGGCAGGGAGACGCTTAACGAGGGATAAGATGAAAAAAATAGCAGCACAGCAGGAAAGTGAAAAAACAATGCGAGTTTCATTCCTCAGGCACAAATGACTTTTTTTTTTTTAACATAAACTCAGCCTCACAAGTCAGCATTTGCTGCCGCGAAGTCGCTCTCACGCAGGCGAAAGTGGAGCCCCACGTGAGGGTGCGCTGAGCTGAGAGTGGGGATGCTCAGGGCAGGGCGGGAGCCCCGCACGGTGCCAGTGCCACTGCCAGCCCCACAGGTCCCACCAGCATAGCTGCCACAGGAGTGGGCAAGGGGCTGCTGCACTTGCGGAGCCACGGCATGGCATGGACGGAAGCTTGGCCACCCAGCAAATTATTCTCCTGAACATGGACTAACGGGTCACCCATATTAGGACACACTTTTATAAAGCATGCTCGGCACTCCAAAATAAGGGGAAATTTGGGGGAGGCTCTTGGTTTCCACATAGACGATGGATCCACGTGTTCTCAGGGCAACCCAGCATGCTGGGAGCTGCCTTACAACCCGTACCATGCCGCAGCATCTGCTCTGCAGTCACTAGGCATGATCCTTCTCTGTTTTGTCTCTTCTGTAGCTACTGAGGAGCAGCTGTGCTGTGCTAAAACTGAAGCTTTGACTTATCAGCAAGCCAGAGCAGCCAGGGCAAAGCCTTGAACATCAGCAATTTTGTTTCAGTGAAAGACAGCTTCCTTAAAAATGTGGGGTTTTTTCAAAGTGAATGTTAAAAAAAAAAGGCAAACAAACAAAGACTCTTCGATCATAATTCCTCCAAAAAGAGCAAAATTCCCACTGCCATCAGCCGTGCCATGTCCATGACATGTGAACTTGCCTGGGTAGCTGCATTTGTAACCCTGCAGAGATGTTTGAGTTTGAGGCGATGACTCTGTACCCCCCGACTCCTCGGGTGTGTTGCTCACGCAGGTGATACAGCAGAGTGCAACAAATTCCTCTTATGAGATTTCTGAACTTTAGGGTCTGGAAACACCACACAAAGCCTGCTTGGAAAGATTTTTATTCACACAGATACAAGTTCTCCTGAAAACCACACACAAAGCAAACCAGGGCATATAACACTGATGGGAACACCATTTGAAGTAACTCTAACTTAACTGTGTTGGGATGGCTTACACAATTGTAAGAAGACATCTGCGTGCTCCAAAAACCTTCCAGTGCAGTAACACTGCTCTTCTGGTTTGCCATGTACAAGCGACTCATTTGAGTCCTGATGACTAAATAACCTCAGAGAGCTGTAAATCAGGCAAACTTTATGGAAAAATAAAGCAAAGATTTGTTCCGGAAAGCTCATTATGTCACCAGACAAGACCAGCCTTCCTCAAGGATGTGTTTCTGCACTTCTGGAGACCTCGGTGGCCCAGCAGCGCAGGGCATGCAGGCTGTGCCACCGCTCCTCCACCCCACATGTGCTATCACACAGATGGGCAGTGATGCCACTCCCAGCCTGGGCACCAGCAGCAGCACTGAGTGGAGATGATGCAGGGGCTGGTGTCCCCAGGGTGTCTCACAGCAAGCCCACCCACAGCGCACTCACCTGCAAGAGCATGGGTTTCGCCGCCAGACCCCACGTGCACCACCATCGTGTCCTACAGGTTGAGGAGGGCTCACCAGCCACAGCAGCACGGCACAGCACGGTATGGCGTGAGGCAGGAGCTGGAGCGCTCAGCTATGTGACCAGGCCACCGCTTTGTTTGTTTTCGCATAACTTCTTGAACTTATTAGGAGGCTGGGGAAAGCAGCCATTGTTTTGCTTTGGCTGTGAGGTCCTGGATGCTTCGCTTTCAGGCCTCCATCCCAGTGATCCCAGCAATGAGGACAGATCAAGAGAAGATTAAGTCAATGCCTTAGGAAATTTACAGTTGGGGCCTGGAAGAGAAGACTGTCTCCTCTGGAGAAAAAAAGAAAAGTGGTAGTAATGCAAATCAGAATATGTATGCATGTGTGTGTACATATACACACGCATACAAACACCGGCTTTTGCAGTTCTGTCTAATTATGTCTGCATCCTTTTATTCCTGTATTTCTCTATTTTAAGGTTCAAGTAGACAGCAGCAATTGAAGAGTTTTCCTCCCACACACACCCCGCTAGCTATAATGAGGGAATAGCACCACCGTAATTAAAGGTCGAGATTTACTGTTTTATGGCCAGTTTTTCTAAGTGCCTCAAAAATCCACGTGCTTACTCAGACTTTCTTGAAAATTGCTTGCCTCGAGGGCTCCTGGGGAAGAGCTGGAGTGCAGCCTCCTCTGTCTTTGAATAAGCAGACACCCACCAGACGATGCAGCAACAGCCTTGCACCCCTCTCGCAGAGGTTTCTGGACATCTGCAGCTCATACCTCCTCTTTGGTCCTGCCCACCATCTCACGCATTTAGGGCTCATGTGGTGCCTGATCCTCTCTGCTACACCTTTTATTTTTTTTAAAGTTGTATTTCAATAGCTCTTCAAGGTATAAATGGAACTACCAGACCAGGGGTGGCCTGTAAGTCCAGGCAAAGGTGAAAGCTGCCTGTCACAGCTGGGTCAGGCTGGCTGGGTCTGGGCTGGCTTGTGCGGAGTGGCTGCTGCCTCCCAGGGACCTGCAGAAATTGCCATCGCAGGCTCTCCGCAGTCACCCCTCTTCCCTTTCCTGTGGCAGGAGAGACTCAGCCCATCGCACCTGGGCACCAAAACTCAGGTTTGCCCATGCTGAGGTGAGTCTGGGAATCCTGCATCAAACCTGTAAGCCCAAGCAGGTCCGCAGTGCCTCTGCTGAGGCCTGGCACTTTCCTGTTCTTCAGCACATTTGCGCAGCCTCGGGTGGCAGAGCAAGTTTGTTCTGAAGTACCATGCCGTGAGGAACAAATTCAGGTATCTCTCCACCCAGTGATTTTGAGACTTTCTTTTTATGCTCTTTGAAATTAGGGGATCTGCCTGCGTGACCCAGGGACTCCTGTAGAGGCTTTCCTTTGAAAGCAACATTTCTGATTCTATAGCTGAAATGTCAAAATCTGCTGAAACATACATGCTGACTCGGGTTTTATGTGATTAGTATCCAGAGGAAAGTCATTAAGCAGAGCGTTGTCGTTTTAGAGCAACAGAACAGTGCCTCATGCCCTTTATCCATTGCTGTGCAAGGGGAAGGAGTGTCATATTAAAAAAAGCAAATTGCCGATCTGCAAGAGCTCAGCCAGGCAACATGAAGCAAAGGTTCACAGGAGGCGGGTCAGCCGCAAAATACCGTAGTTTAGGGGAACAGGAAAAATCAGACGTCAGGCCAAAGCTACCACGTGACCTTTCTTAGAGCGACTGTAATAAACTTCAAATGATATTTTAGGGCGTACAGAAAACACGAGTGGAATGCAGACAAGAATAAACATCAGAAATACGTTTAACCTGAAGCACAGAGGTCTGGCAGGCCCTTCTCATTTTCACTGAACAGAAAATCCCCAAATAAACACGGTGAGGGTGCCATCACATAGCTCCCTTTGTACTCCTGTGCCCCAAGAAGGCCCAGGGCTTTCTTTGTGATCACAATAGTTTTACCTTTCCTCTTTGTCTTGTGGCTTACTGGGGTTGAGTTTAAATGAATTTAGGGTAACTGCAGCCATACACTACACCTCTCACACCACTACTGTAACCAGGGCAATGTAGTAAAAACAGGGGCCTTGTTCTGTGTTGTTTTGGGGGAAAAGTAAAATGAGTTATTTCATGGAATTAACATTAAATTTGAGTGAAGTAATGAGTTAAAATTAAATTGATAAGGTTGAACTTCATCTACTGGGTGATAAAAATGGAAATATTAAAAGTAGAGGTAAAGGAAGGGAAAATCCTAATTTCTTTTTATGCTATTACATGTTTGTCTCACAAGAATCCTTGTGCTTTTGTTAATATTGGCGTCTTTCTTTCCTTTGTGCCATAAACTTCGGTGCCTCCAGAGGCACAGCTGCATTTTTCGTCTCTGACATAGCTCCCTTTCAGAGGTGCATGCGAGGTTCACAGCATTGCTAGCGACCCGTTAAGCACATCAGCAAGTCTGTAGTCAGACAGGTACCATTTCTAAAGCACAGTGCTAGACTTTGTGCCAAGAGACAGGCGTATTACTTTTATTATTTGGTGTTATCAGCTTCCTTGCAGTGGCGTATACATATAAATATACTGCAGCATTTCCAAATGCCTTTTGGGGAGCTGGATTGTATTCGTGGATGCTTAAGAGGTGAAGGCTGCTTGGATGGTTAAGGTGAGAGACAGTTCAGGACTGCTGCCATTCTCCTCAAAACAGCTGGGCTGGATGTTGAGGAGCTGGAAGCACTCAGGGAAGGAGGTATCCTGAAATAGTACCAGGTGGCAAAATCCATTTTGAAACAATAGGTGTCTTCTCAAGAACGCCTTTGACCTGACACAGAACTGAACTTTTAACCACTAAATTGGGTGAGTTGGTCCAGGGCTAAAGGTGAAGCTGAGGCACTTGAGACCCACATGGTTTGGGAAATTATCTAATTAGGGCTTTTCAGCAGTGACGTCAAAAGGAGTTCCTGATTCCACAGCTGGTTTGTAACTGACAAGGTTTTTGTGAAGGCTCAAGAGGTCTGAAAGGTCAGCTGGTCCCTGAAAGCTAGTCTGTTCTCTTCCCTATTGTGTCCTGTGCCTCCTGCTTCAGGACCCCTAAGATGCCAGCAGCAACTAAAACAAACCACAAAAATAGTTTATTTATCTTTTTTTCTGCTTAGTGCACTGCTAGGAAGAAACATTTCCAGACTATGGCAATTGTCAACTGTAGAAGAGGAAGTTCAGACATAATCAAAACCACTGGTGCATCCCAAACTCCCCAGGCCGCAGCTGTTGGCTGAATGGGGCTGCTCCTGGCCTCCCAGGCACGAACCTGGCTGGTGTCACGGCACTGACCAGGATCCCCTTTGTGGTGGCCCAGAGACGCCTGCAGCTGGTGGAGAGGTCATTAGCCCTGGTGTGGTTTGCAGGAATTAGTATGGACAAATAAATGCCATGTGATGTTTCTGTTTAAGCTCTAAATATTATGCCAAACAGCAGCCCTCTTAGCACAGTTATTATCCATCCATCCTCCTCTGCTGAGTAGCTGCAGGCCCCTAGTGTTAACTGGCTTTTCAAAGCCTCTCTCCTGCATCTCTCTAACATGGACCCACACAACCACACTGCAGGGTGTAGGTCTCTGTGTCACAGCATCTCAATGTCAGCATGGGCTTCTCCAATATCTACTACAAGGAAGAATCTTCTGCAGCTAACTGTGTCTTGCCCTCTATCTGAGATTCTTAAATCCCCTTTCCTGAAGTGCTTAATGTTCACTCAACCTTGGGTCTATCGGGAGACTTCAAAGGAAAGGTATGTGACAACTCATCACAGGTTGAGTTGTAATTACAAGTTCTCACTGGAAAGGCCATCTGAGTTGTTCTTTGGACGCCTGAAGTGCTGAGGGACCATGACAACCAAAGAAGAGAAAAATGCCCTGTCAGAGAGGCCTTGAGCCTAAAAGCTTTGGACAGAAGATGGAAGTTGGTTTTAGGAATCTCATTTCCCCTTCCTTGTCTTCTTATTTGGCCTGCTTCCTGTATTTTATGTCCTCACTTCACCTCTCTCTTTTTTAGCGCCTTTGCTGTGTTAGAGGGAAATGTTGAGTAAATGTTTCTTTGTATATTCTGCAGAGAAGGACTACTTTGTTCTTTCTCTGCTTTAACAGACCCTGGGATCTCTGGGTAGCATGCCATCTGCTCCCCATGACTAACACAGTTTGGACAGAACAACGCGCCATCTCAAATGACTTTTTCCACAGTGGAAATGACTGGATCTGTAACCCTGGAACACAAAAACAGGCAGCTTCAGTATCCTTCTAAGGCCAGACCCAGTGTTCAGTCAAGTAAGTTTTTATTAAGGGTGCAAATTTCTCTCTGAAATTCAGCCAGTTAAGGGAAGAAGCATCCAAGGCTGTGGCTTACATGTGCAATGGAGCATGACACAGAGACCCCCAACCTGCCCCAGTTCCTGGCAGTGCACACACACAACGCGGCATGGGGTCAGGACAGAGCATAGCTCTTGAAGAAGCAGAGCAGTGTCTCTGCAATCTTGCCCCCAGGCCAACGTGGCCACGCTACTTCCACATTCAGCACTCATTTGTGCAGACCCAGCTTCTGCCTCTCCTTATACAAACACATGCTCCTGGTCCTGTTACCCAAACAGCACCCACAAGAGTGATAAAACCATACTGGTGACCATTAGCTTCGGGAATAAACCCAAACCAACTCTGTATTTCACTGACCCACCCCCAGCACACTTTCCCAGTTGGAAACCAATCCTCCTTGGTCACATGTGTGAAAGCTTGGGCCCACCAAAGCTACTCACTGACTTCAGGGGAGGCAAGAGTTGCTTCTAAGATGTCGCCTCTTCTTGGGAGTGCATTCCTGAAGGTCTGTCTTTCTAATTCCTCCTGCTTATGAAGGAACACTGCCCCCCATCACTCCTTGTCATTGAGGTGAGATGGGTTTAGGGCTAAGAATAGAAATTATATATCAAAACTATCTCCCAAGGTGCAAATGGAAATAGCAAATCATTGCCTCTGATTGTGGTTCTGTCTCTGTACCTGGGGACTGGGTCTCCGTTTTATAGAGGCTGTCATCATAACCATCAATCTCAAGCCATCAGCTCTGAAGAGGTCTTGGAGAACGGGTCCAGAGTTGAGGGCACAATATGAAGGTGGGTGTGATCTTACCCTGTTGGTTTTGCTCTGTGGATGGGAATTTGCCTTCTGGGGACATCAGAGTGGAACCTTTGGCCAACACTTAGTTAAAGAATGGGTAAATCAGCTATCTGCTCAAATTCTGCAATATTAAAATTTCAGATTTTAAATGGCAAAAGCAAGGCAAAACCATGACAGTAAATAAAGAAAAAGAAAAAATAAGCTGAAGGACACATTTTTTAAAAAAAGACACTTGTACTGCAACAGTAGCCAGTAGCACTAAGCTTCTTTGTTGGTAGACCTTTCTTGGCTTTCATAGTCCCGTGTTAGATCTGGCTGCTTTGCCTTAGGGGATGGTGTTGGGGAGACCCATAAGACTGAGTTACATAGGATGGGCATGGGCAGAACTGCTGATATTTAACCAATTTAACCAATTTTCTTACATGTTAACTTCTATGATATTCCAAAAATGTAGTGAGTGGGGAGAGGCTAGAAGATTCTTCTATAATTCTGAGCACCAAGCATCAGTCTTGTTTTTCTCCACCCTTGAGCAGAGAGATTTCCCAGCTGCCACCAGGCCAAAGTTTACGTATATGGGGGTAGGCTGAAGGCACAGTAGCATCTTCCACCGCAGGTGAACTGAACTCAACTCAAGCCCAGTTTTGAAGGAGCTGAGTATTCTTCATTTCCAGATAACAACATTGACCAGCCAGCAATACAGGACCTGTATTGCATCTGAAAATGTTACTGCATGTCCAGTACTGCTGTTTGAGCTTATGGTTGAGCACGGCCTAGTAAGTGTGCAATACAGATCAGCGATATGGAAAAAGCTGCAAATGAGGCCCTAAGAGTGAATGTGGGAGGTAACAAATTGATTCTGTATTCACGCTCAGAAATCTTTAAGCGCTATTAGGGAGGCTGCTGAATCTCCTGCTGGATATTTTTTTGTAAAAGGACACTCTTTGGAAAGAAATTCTCAGCAGTTTTTTGCAGCCAAGGCAAGAGTGGCTTTCTGATGGATGTCTGGGTTACAGACTCAAGAAAGAAAGTAAGTGTTGTTAAAGAGTATTAGCAGAACGGGACCTCACCCTCACTAGTTTTTGGAAAGGACTTCAGCAGTTTCCTCGGGTGGAAAGGAGAAAAAAACAGCTTGAAACCCATTCACGCCATTCGCATGCCTGGTGCACTATATGCTCTATGTTTCAGGAGGCACTTGCAGCCCCTTGGGTAGGGATCCCCATTTCCCCAAGCAGAGTGGAGATGTGCCTGCCACTCGGTGACTGGGGAAAGCAGGAAAAATGGCATGCCCAAGAACAAGCCCCTTCTTTTCCAAAAGGAACAGCTCTGTGAAAGCTCAGGCAACGGTTGAAGAGGAGACGTGCGTGTGCATGCATGTGTGTACACATATATGTAAATACCCCCACCAGACCAGTCACACTCATCTCACTATGTACTTAATTGTCAGCCAAATCAGGGAAGTAAATTCTAGTTTAGCTTAGACGACTTGGTAAAAGGCTTTGCTCACAAAATCTCATTCCAGCAAGATTCATGCTGTCAGATTATGTCCTTGCTGCATGCCCTAAGCTGCATAACCACATTTCTATTCCTGCATATTGTATCCCTATTACTTGGAGACTCCTAATCCAGAATACTCCTCCTCAAAGACCAGCAAAGTGATGATAAACTCTTCACAGCGCTAAATACTAATCATGCTGGGTCAGAAAGCAAATGAAGACTGCAGAAAACTAGTGTACATCTCCCTTTCATTCCCCTTCCTTTCTCTCCTTTCTTCTCTTCTTCCCCCAAAATGTCACTTCCTGGCCTTTCCAACTCAAAAGCAATCAAGCTGAAGCAAGATAGCAGAGTGAAGAGAGTGATCTGAGTCAACCCCTTTAATATCAATTTCAGTTTCTGCTGGATGCTCTTATGACATTTCAAAAGACTGCATTCCTAATGAAAACCACACAAGCTCTTGAAATTAAGTTAACTTCTTTCGTAAAATGCAAGGAGTGAGGGGGAGGAGAAGAAAGAGAAAGGAAAAGGGAAAGAAAAAGAGAAAGGGGAAGTGAAGGAAAAATCCCTTCCAGGTCGTATTGATGCATATAAGAACCATACTGTCTATCAAGTCACATTCTACCCTATAAGCAAACACTGTCTGGTTATTGCAAAGTGGAAAAAACTACAAAGATTTCCCACTTGATGCTTTTTCTTTTCTTAAGAAACTTAAGTAAAATAATTCAGACACCTTTTTTGGTGCATAAAGTCACTCTTGGGTTATTTTCATGTCTCTCTTTGTATTCTTTTGTCCATTCATGGATCAGCATGTTGAAAAATCTTCTCTCTTCCTAATGATAGAGTTTCCTAATCAGCACAAAACCAGTACTTTTTCTGAATGTCACCCACTTTGACCATGAGTTCTTCCTGTGTGTCTACACAGAGCTTAAGAAAAAATAACTCTGAATCTTTCTATGCTGCTGATTATTGAGTAATATCTAACACATATTGAAGTAAAATAAACTACACATAGTTGTAAAAGGAAGTAGTTCGGGGGTGCCAAAATCCAGAGGTTAAAAATAAGTATAAGGAAAGAGAGAGAGTAGAAAACATCTGTAGATTCCCTAGCCAGCCCCCCAGAAGAAAGGGGACGTGCTGCTTAGATCCCAGGAGAAAGGTTTCTTGTGTGGCATTATTAATGAATCCTGAATTGTAAGGAACACATCCATCAAAAAAAATAGACACATAGCTAAGCCATTGCCTGTCAGAGTTCAAGAGGCGTCTGGACAACGCTTTTAGTCATATGGTTTAGTGTTAGCTAGTCCTGTGAAGAGCTGGGAGTTGGACTTCATGATCCTTATGGGTCACTTCCAACTTGAGATATTCTATGATTCTATAATTATAATATTTCTTGGCTTATTTTTAAACTAAATGTTCTTCAATGATCTTTTCTAGTCATAGAGCGTGTGTACAACAAGCATCCAAAGCAGCAAGGCCCGCCTGTCACCATATTGCTCTTATCAGAGCTGTTGTGAGATCCCCATGAGCCCAGCAAAAGGGTAACAGTTTCGTGCTACCCATTTCAGCAACCCAGTGGCCAGATGTCAGCCCATCAATTGAAGTTTGGGTTGGCAGCCACTAAGTCACTTGGGCAAGCACCTTCCTTAACACAAGCAAATGTATTCACCCCCGCTATGTCCCGAGAAGTTTTAAAATTTCACTCCTGAGTCTTGTTACTTGGTCTCTTGATAAAATAGTGGGAACATATTCTGGGAACTGGAAGTTTGGCGCTCAACTCTTTTCAGCCTGGCAAGGAATAGCTAGAACCAAGCTTGTTTGGTTTTTATCCTGACCGGGGGAGAGAAACCAAATAAACTTATCAAGTCAACCCTTGGTTTTCATTGCCTCTCTAATAGGTAGGCTTTTGTATGATCACTCCCAAAGAAACCATTTGCTTTTTACATAATTTGTCAAGGATCCTATTTTGAGCCCTCATCAGATTTTCTATCCTCTGACTCTCCTTCAGGTGCTCACCCCAGAGGTCCATGTCGGAAAAAGCTTAAACTTTGGTGGAGTACAGGTCAATCTGGAAGTCTCCACTCTGAAGGAAGTTTGGATACAGATAAGGACTTTAGACATAGAATGTGCTCAGTAATTCCACTGTTGTCAGTGGATTTGCTTAGAGTACAGGGCCATCGCCTGGCCCTTTCTGACTCACCTTGTGGTTCAAATAACCACTGACAAAATAACTGGAAAAGCCTCACGATGTTCTTGTTTTCTAACCAACTCAGAGACAACAAAAGATGTTAACTACCTGATGACTGGAGACCTCTAGCAGGATTTTACTCGCATTTCTCGTAATTTCTAGTGTATACAACAGGAAACTACTTCTCATTCGTTGTTGTGATGGGCTCCATAGATTGTGAAATCCTCCAGAGTTTCAACATGAGAATGTGGCAACTGTTAGCAGTACAGAGCTCAGCCTCCTGGGCCTGAACCATAATGTCAAGAAAGCTGAAACTCGGAGTTGCCCCTAATTGTATAGGAATCATTATATTCATTTTCTTATAGTCAGTGTTATCCACTTCAATGCCAAGACAAACAAGGAAAGCAAAGTCATGAAAAAGATCTAAAGGTAAACAAAGTTCCCCAGAAGCAACTTCGGACTGTGGATCTCTCCCAGAAGCTGAGATACAGAGACCATGGGTAGACGTGTTCTCAAGAGTTTTTTTAGAGCAAATAAGTTGAAAGAAAACATGTCACCTTGAGGATGGAAACTTCAAAACAGGCATTTTCTCTCTTTCCATCTCTATCTCCTTCACCAATATCCTCAGGCAGCTGGAAGAACCACCAGGGTGATCTCAGTGGTAAACAACGTCCAACATGTTTTTCCCCGCTTTTGATAATGAGTTGGTTTCATCAAAGCTTGGCCCATTTGGAGAGGCTCATGGGGAGTTCAGACCCACAAGGCTTCCTCCTTTGCAATGTGCTTTCAAAAGTTTCCAGGACAATGACATCATGAGAAAAATGCCTGTCTCATGTTGTCTAGACAAGTTTTGGGAGAGGTGTGCCTCTTCCCACTACTCTGCTTCACTTCAGGTAGGCGAGTTGGACACAGTAGGCTCAATTTTTCAGACAACAACAGCAGCAGCTCAGCTGTCCAGAGGTGCAATTACTGCCCTTCAAGAAGTGGCCTCATTTCCAAACACCTCAGACAGCTCACAACATTCTCCTGGGATGCACCTATTTTCACAAAGCTGGTGATGTAAGTGGGAGATCTTAGATGCTGAGCACTTTTTTTAACATGGCCTGTGGTTGTGTGAGCTACACTTTCACTAGGCAGGGACCTGGTACGCAGGAGGTATTGCCACTGCCCAGAGCGGCTCATGAACTGCTGGTCATGCAGTTCCTCCAGGGTCCCTCCACTAGAATTAGCTGTTTCCTCCTTGTTCTCCATCTAGGCTGCACTGCCGCTGAGACTGCAGCTCGTATAACCCTCCAACATGGAGTTAAACTTGTTAGCATAAATACAGCAACAGTCTGGAGCTTGTCTGGGATGCAAAGGAAGCCTGGGAAGGAGGGTGAAGGTCAGTGGGTAGCCCGCACTGAGCGCCACAATGCTGCAGCTCGTCCAGTTTATGATGATAGTCCTCCCAGCTGTAACAGAGAAGCTCAAGGCTTTGTGGTGGTATGGACCAAAGCATGTGTTCCTGCCCCATGGATCTGGGGCTGAAGCTACATCTGGCTTTTCTCCTGGTGAACAGTGGAGCTGGGGTGGATATGCTTTGGAGGGCAGGGCTGGCTGCTTCTGCTGCAACAGGGAGAGAAGAAGTGGGGGGATTAAGCACAAACAACAGGTATAGGGATCAACATCACTCCTACAATAAACACACAGTGCAGCTCCTTTGATAAGTGAAAGCAGCAGTATTTGTGGGTCTCCAAACCTATGGCACAAGCAAAGGATGTGGCAGCCATGCTGTGTCGCAGGCAGCTGCCAGCTTTTGCCCAGGACCAGAGTCTGCCCTGTGCATAACTCTCCCACTAGTACTTGACATGGATAGGACTCTAGCTCAGATGAAAGAAAGTCCTAGAAGATGACACTTCTGATCTGATGAAAGCAGATGTCACAGCAATGGAAATCAGAGGGGTTTGTTAATATGTTATGTATTACATATTTTATATTATGTTGTATATTGTATAATATATATTATATATATATTTATTTATATATATTAGAAATGCCAGTTTCTCCTCTCTCATGCCTGCAATTATAAAGCCAGAGCAGAGCTCACAGGACTTATGCACACAGAGCAGAAAACACGTCTGTAGCTCCAGATCCCTCAGAACTACGGCAGTTTGCAGGACTGATGCTGATACCAAGCTCCTTCCCAGCTGGCATCTTGCAGCTCTTACTAAGCAATTCCCACAGTCTCTGGCCATGAAGAGGAAGAGCTGAAGAGCAATAAGGGTAAAGAAATCCAGTGCTCTGGGCCCAAAACTGGGAGACGTAGACTGCAGCATTCCCACTCCACTGTATCCCCTCCTTCCTCCAAGGTCTTGGTCAAATAACTTCATTTTCCTTGGTTCTCCTACTATAAGGCAAGGATGGTAATGCTCACTCCATAAGAGGAGATAGGGGGTCAGTAATAACTATTGCTACAGCCCTGCTGCATGTGCTCAGCTGAATCAGACCCAGCAGTAGTTCAGAGCCCCAAATCCAGTAAATAAGACTGTTGCCCTCTGAAAAGGCAACATTTGCCTGTTTTGCACAGCATCTCCCCCCACTTCATCCCCTCCCTCCAGCCAACTTGTCTGACTGTTTCCCTCGAAGCGGTAGGCTGCAGATCACCTACAGGGCAATCCATACAGCAGTCACTTTTTTTTTCCTAATTGCCACTGCTGTTTTCAGGTAGCTATCACATCTGACTCTCTGGAGTGGTCATAAGCCAGTTAAAGCCTACCATTGGTTCTGGTCTGCCTGGTCAGGACTGCCTTTTTCCATATATATTACTTTTGCAACGTTTAATTTCCCATTTTATAGCTAGTTGTTTGTAGTCATGTTGCAACACTTTCCATTTAGTTTTTGGGTTGACTATCCAGATCAGTACTGTATCATCTGTATTTTTTCACCTCACTGTTCATGCCTTTTTCTGGAGGATCATTTCTGAATACCATGGTCCCAGAAGGATTCTGGAAGGACACTGTGGGTAGCCTCCCTCTATTGTGAAAGATGACTATTTGAGCCTGTTCTTTCTCCCCGATTCCTTTAACTTGCTATTAATCTATGAGAGGATCTATTGCCCCAAGAAAGTTTATTTTCATAAGTTAGCCTTTGGAAATGCTCTTTTGGAAATTCAAGTGGTTTAGGTCTGCTAGATTACCTTCCTCCATGTGCTTACTGACTCTTTAAGGAACTCTATTAGATTTGCAGGACTTGCTTTCCCTCTACAGAAGCCAGGTGGTTCATTATATTATTCTTATTCTTATGGATATTAATTTCCATTTATTTTTATGGAACTTTATGAAATCTGCCTGGAACCTTTCCTAAAGGCTACATTTGCCACATTCAGGAACTTGTCCAAGTGTTGGGGTACCCCTCAGACCAGCACCCCCATTTGAGTTCATCTCAGACCGTGGGGCGAATGCCAGCTCCTCTGCTGGCATTATCGTCCTCACTGCTGGCTCCTCTTCTCCTGATACCCTTACTTGAGCAAGTGTCTCCACTTTATCCAGCGTAAGAGCTGGGTCTGACATGAGAACTGACCACAACTAAACACGTGGATCCTGCTGCACCAAGAAACAGTCATTTATGGGATCTGACAATGCAACATCCCCATGACACTCTCTTAAAGTGTTTGTCCTATCAACATGGGGATGCACAAAATTCCCTCTTATCATTGTGCTTTCTTCCTTTGCAGCTTCTTTAATTCCCCTTAGCATTTCTACAAACACCACCAAAATTTGAACAGGCTGATCCATAGTAGATCATGGCCCCACTAGTATTAATTGTCCCTAATGAGCCCCTCACCTCTCTAGAGTTCCGGTAGACAGAGACTGTGGGGTAGGTGTTGATGTGATCAGCTTGTTTCCCTTATTTGACATTATGCTTTCTGTAACATAGAGAGCCACCCCCAACAAGCACTATCAGATATGTCTTTACAACCCCTGGGTGGTAAATTAATGTTGTCATTCAGATTTATCCATGAGTAAGTGCTCTGAAATGCAGACAGATGAGGGGCCCCGAATGTCAGCCTAGACCATAAGCTCCCCAGGGCAGAGATGGCATCTTTCCTGCGTATGTAACCAAGCTGTGCAACTTTCCAGGCTTCACTGTTTCACTCGGTGAAGGGATTTGGTTGAACCACAATGCTCAAATATTAAGTTGTGTAAATTTTTCCAGTTCTCCAGGTTTCACTCAGCCAGGTTCAACAAAAAGGCTCTTGAACCTCTAGGAACCTTTTGCTGAACTTCTGCTGAATTTGTGGATGGTCACTAAAATGTAAGCCCGGATATATTTAACAGAGCTTCTGGGTTTGCAGCTAAGGTTTAAATGTGAGTTCTTTCATCAGAGGCACTGTTAAATCAAAACAGGGTCTCTTAAAGCACCGTGTCTTAGTGATGATTCTGATTCACATATGAATTCTGCCATTTAGATCAACACTCTGTCAAGAGCAGATACCAACATATGTGGTTCTGCATCTGCCTCCCGCAACGCACTGCTACACTTTGCTAACTTTCTCCAGACCCAGGAAGACTCTCCTTTGCTTGGATGCAGCCACGGCATAGTGTGGCCGGATTACTTTCAAGTGACTCCTTTATCTTTCACAATTGTTTTTTCGTAACATCTCTTTTCCTCTGCATGAATCTGCTTATACAAAGTCAAAACTTTGAACATGTTGTATTAGTTAACAGAAAAATTCAACATAGTTAAACCATGCTGTAAGCTTCTTTTCTACCCTTCTTCTCCACTGTGGAGGGAGAACAAAGGTTCTGCTCCAGGAAGGAGGAAGGTGGAGGAGGAGGAGGGAGGGACCGGTGGGGCTGGCTGTGAGGTTGCAGTCCTGCTCTTCCTGCAGATGCACAACAAGAGACAGAGGGAAGGAGGGAGGGAGGGAGAAAGGAAGGAAGGAAGGAGCAAGGAAGACAAGCAATATCACACTAGCCATAACAGTGGCTTAGCAGGAACAATCTGCCTGTGAAATTCCTTCATGAAACCTCAAATTCACTGGAATAAAAAGAGAAAAAGCAAAACCTACTTAGATACGAAGTGAGCATTGCCATCAAACTAACTATTCCCTCTGGCATGCACTGCTATCATTCACAGGCATTTCTCTCATTTTCAGAAGGTCCAGAGCCCTTGGAAGAAAGGGAAGAAGATCAGTCACATAGAGTCTGCGTGTCTTCCTATGACAACTGGGACAAAAGGTTACCGCTTTAAGATTCTCTAGATGGAGGCTAGCAGAGGGCAGGAAGAAGGAGATAGGTATCTTGTAAGAAAAGAAAATAATCTCCTGTGTTCATTTCTGCTGAACATAGGAGCATTGACTCTTGTCTGGCTTTCTAAGCCATCTGCTTAGGAGGGGGCAAAAGCTCTTGCAGGGGAGTTGGTGGTTAAGTGGCAGAACAAACATGTCAATTCATAGTTTGTGCTACGGTGTGTTAAACAGCTCTAAGTAGCTTGAGGATTGCCTGAAACACAGCCCACAGCTGTCTTGTAACCGTTCATCTTTTATGGCCAATTGCCTACTCTAAAACAGAACATTTATGGCATGGCCCAAATAAAGAGGCAAATGATTCATCGACATCCAAGATTTTAAAAGATATTGTTGAGGGTTTGGTTAGGTTTTAAATTATAAAGAAAAAAAAAAAAACCAAAGTATGAAAAGATCAGGTGGTAGGTTTGGATCAATCCTGGAGGCTGAATTCCACAGCAGAAAATGTAGAAACCCCAGTACCTGTCTTGTCTTCCACTTCTTTCTTTCCTACTGTGCCTTTCCCACTGTCACCTCAAGATCCACCACTCATCTGAAAGTGGGCCACAAAACTGTCCTGTTCATCTAGGTTTGGATATCTCAAGCAAAATTGCCAATGTTACATGCAACAGCGAGAGTCAATATGACACCAAGGCAGTACTTAAGTCTCATCTCATCCCTCAGGAAAATGCTAGTGCAATTCAAAATGTGTAAAACCTTCCACCATCCAGGACAGATGTTGATTAGTGAAGGCAGATGAGGCTTAAAATTATGCTACTGCCCCCACCTGCGGACACAGAGCAATGAAGTTTTGTCTAAAAGCAAAATGATAATAAAGAACCTCCAAGCATACAAAAGCTCTTACAAGATCAACAAAGTTCTTTCTGTATGCAGTCTACAAGCCAGAGTTGCACCTCTTCCAGATGTTCCCCTTCATCTGGCTGCTGCCTCCCCGTTGTGCACCTGCCTTTCCCCTTACCCTGTAAACAAATTATCTCCCACAAGCCAGGGCATATTATCCTCCTGCTTTAACTCATGACCTAAAAGCTTGTGATGGAGCTGTAAAAGCTTTTTAATGAAATGATCAGAGGTAAAATGACACAGTAATAATATACCCATCCTACACTATGTGTCTTATCTGAAAAACAATCACCCACATCATAAGGAAGCTCAAGCAGCTGAAAATCCAGCAGATGATAGAAGGTCTGCCCAAAGATACTGGGCTAAGGTCTGCAGAGAAGTCAGTGTGGGCGTGAGGCCCAAGTGCAGAAAAAAGCATGACTGCCTCAAACACTAGCAGCTTCTGCCTTTTTCCCTGGCACCTTCCTCAAAGATCTACAGAGGGGAAGGTCATCCCATGTCAGCTGCGTGTTGGTCGGGTGCTGGTGTGAAGAGCTTCCATTTGCCATATTTGGGAGTTTCAGCACGACTTTACTCACCCTCAGCTAGCTTGTGTTCTGCTGTTCAAGGCTACCTATCCATGCACATGTTTGTGCACACACTGCATACCTTGATATAGCAATGTATCTGTTTATTTCCTAGATACATCCGGGGAAGTAGTGGCATTAGACTAGGAGCTGCAGAGCCGGACTGGTGCCTGCTCTGGCAGTGCTGGGAATACAGAGCCCACGGCTGAAACACGAAGTTTTGCTGCAGGTCAGAGATGTCCATGGTCAGAGTGGAGAGGAATAGCCAAGGTTACTCATTTTCAAGTGTTGGCTTCTGCCCATGTGCGGGAACGCATTGCAGCCACCACTGCAGGGCAGAAAGCATGACTGTGGAAACCGATGCTGTGTTTTGAGAACAAAATGTTCCAGTGTGTTTGGCTTGTGATCCCTTGTGCCGCAATCTGACTTTGTAGCTTTCTTTAGCCAGTTGAGGCTACATCAATTGAAATTTAGTCAATTGAAAACTACATCTGTGTTCTCCCACCAAAGGGTAAAGATGTGGCTTCTCCAGCTCAAAGGGTGGGACTTTATGAAATGCCAACATTAAGCAATGCCCCCCATTTGGAACCATACAAGGCTTGAACTTCAAGTATCCTGTAGATATATTAATCAGATCTTATTTAAAACTATTATGGGTCCTAGTTTCACCTCTTATTAGGTCTCTGCTGATAAGTATGATTTGGTGGACACTTTGGTGGGATCTTTCCCATCCATTCCAATGCCTGGTATTATCTACTCCCTTCTAAAGGGGAGATTTAATATTCATAATAAGAATATCCAGATGGCACTAAGGTAATTAAAAATAAGTGACAGCATGCTTCAAGACAGGCCAAATTTCAGCTGCCTGAGGTCTGAAGAAAAAAGAAATCTCTTTAGAAATTTAGCCCAAAAATTGTCCATAAATTATTTTTTCCCAGTTTCTTATGAAACTGTAGGCATTTGCCACCACCCAATTTGTTCATCCAGCTAGTTGATCAGATCTAGCACAGGGATCTCTACAGTCAAAAACCAAGCAAACAAGTCGAAGCACCTCAGGACCTAGGGAAAACAACAAAGGCTGGCACCCGAGTTTGCTCCGATGCTCATCATTGCCTGCAGGAGACACTGAGTGTCAGCTTGACGACTTTCACTGCAGGAGGAATTCAAGATCAGATCTTTGGAATGGCGCAAGAAGGGTAACTAATGTCCCTCGAATGTATTAAGAAATGTTCATAAGGACAAGAGGCACAGAAATCACAACTGCACCTGAATTGCAGTTAAACCTTTCCCCTTTCTGCTCTGTACCTCATGCCCCAGCCTTCCTTCCTGCTCCCACTCAACTTCTTTATTACCATTTATCAGCTTTGCTTTCCAACCAACATATCTCCTTCAAGGAAGGTCTACTGGCCCCTGGGGCTGACCCCAGCCCCCCAGTCCCGTGTTTTTCCTGCATCGCCTTCCCTGTGCCTGTGCTCTCACACTCCACACTGAGCACGGGCAGCTCAGAGCTGCCATCTCTGCAGATGACAGTATGGCCCTGGACCCGCACCGCGCGTGGGAGGTGCTGACCTGCCTTCGGAAGCCGGGAAGCACATTGCAGCCCTCTCTGCTGCCAGCTGCAGAAAAGCAGAGGTGGCCCCTCACGGTGTCCCCACAGCTGGCTGCTTCCCACGATGCCTTTAATTCCCTCTTCAGTGGAGGTGATTTGAACAAAACGTGATTGATTGTAGATCCATTGGGCTTTGCTGTAATACTGCATCTCTGTCTATTAATGTCTTTAAATAGCTGCCTGCCTGATCTTATTATTTCAAAAGTAGGCAACTTATAGTTCTTTTGTCAAATGCACTAGAAACACACAGCTCAAACTGGTCAGAATACATCTATTTTATTTGGTTTTAATGAGGTTTGTTGCAATTAAAAAAAAATTATATTTTTATTAAAATATGTCACAACTTTGAATTTTGAACATTTTTATAAGAATGTAGAAATCACCACCTCAGAGCAGCTTGAAGTCCTGGCATCCAAAAGTGACAGGTACATCCAAAGAAGGTGCAGTAAGTGACATGTCAGATATAATCCTCAGGTCTTCGGGTAAAGAAATTGTCCCAGGTTCCAAAGCATAGAGTCTAACATCTCAGCCACAAAAAGATCATTATTAATTATCATGATAATGCATTTCCTTGGTGTCTCTTTAATGTATAACAGGCAAGGAACCACCTAAAACATCAGTGAGTCTGTTGGAACATCAGAAGTTAGAACAAGATCCTGAAGATGGATATTTATCCTTTAGCTTTGGGGAATTTTAACTCACTACTTCAGGTACTTGATCAGTTTCCTTTCAAAATTCTTCTTTTGAAATTAAAAAAAAAAAAAAAAAAGAAATCTAATCAGAAATTTTCCAAATAAAGTTATTAAAAGTAGATATCACATACTTGACTGTCTTGAATTGATCTCATGCTGCCGTAGCAGAAGTGTCCTCATTTTTCCCCAGGAAGCACCGCACGGAGGGCAAGTGGACTCCCTAGGGAAATGGCAGCAGTACTGCCTTCAGCAAAGCTCTGACAGCACCACGTACTGCTTGGGATCGACAGCTTTGGGAATGGCCCACTTTGAGGGTGGCCCACTTCAGTCCCTGCCCACCTGCAGCCTGCAGCAGGCTGCAAAGCACATGGGGATGGGCTGTGGGCTCCCTCTTATCACTCACTTGGGGGGGAAGGACTGATGCGCTACAGCAAACTGGAAAATTTCATGGCCTCTTTGGGTGATGGCTATCAGTTTCAGGGGCCTTCTCAAGGGAAACATGCACCAATTTCATGCAGATTCTGCCAAGAAGATAAATTTCACAACTCTTCTTCCCAAGAGGGATGAAACCTATCAGTTATGAAAAACAAAGCCCCATCACTGCTACACTAGAGACACCCTCCAAAGACACAGTCTGTTCAGGTTGGAAATGACACATAAACTTACAGGACTCAAACTGCAGCTTCTACAGGTCATAGTACCAGACAGACAGATGAATTTAACCTCTGCTGAGTTATATTCGAGACTTCATTCTCCTCTTATTTGCCCAGATATGTCTTTACATCCCTTCCCTTCACTCACATCGACAGGGAGTCACCCCACCCAAGGTCAGTGAGATGGAGATGGGGAAGCAGTTAAGCAAGGACTTTATGATTCTCCGGCCTGAGGGCTCAAGCTGGTAGTAGCTCCAGGATTTTTTATTCTGCTCTTTGACCCCAGACAATAAACCTTATTTTCCCCTGGACTGTTCCTAATTTTGGCAGATGGACTGCAGCTAGAGCAGTTAGCAAGGCAGTTAAAGACTGTCACATTGCACTGAAGACTCATGCCTATCTACTTCTCCCAGGTGTCTAGGAAGGCCACGTGGACGTGTACAAGACCAGGGAAATAATGTGACTTTCACAAATAAAAGTTTGTCTTCTCTGTTGGGAAATATTGTTGCTTTCCATCATGCCAGCTCACTCCAGTCACGCCCTCTTGCCCTGTTTCCACCCAAGGAACAAAGACCTTCACCCTTGCCCCATTGTGGCCATTGTGCAGAAGAAGAGGTATTTTCTGTTTTGACAGGTGCCAATAGCTGGACCAGGGAAGAACTGTTATTCACCAGCCTGAGGAATAAGTCCAATACAGTAGAACCTTAGGAAAAGTTTTGTTTAGAGGCATGAATCCTAGATCTGACTAGGTCTGGGCAGGCCGTTTAGTTCAGTACCAGCGCTACATAAGTGAGGGGGGGTTTTAGTTCAGATGCCAAAGTGAAATTTGGGCTAACTTAAAACCAATGACTTGGCATCAAGCTAAAAATTTTTGAGGGAACAATAGAAAAGCTGCCCATCTTTTGTTTTGTTCCAGCTCCAAATGCTTTCTCCAACTCTAAGTGATTGGAAGCTATTTTATTTCTTTTTCTCGCACTTTCATTTTTTAACTTGTGGCTTTTTGTTAAAGTGCACTACGGTTTTACACTTCTAAAATGATCCGTATCATTAAAAAAAAAAAAAAAGTTTTTAAAAAAAGTTCTGTTTTGATATTTTGTGAGTTTTTCTAACCAGGTTTTTCAGCTGAAACAATTTTGGTCCTTACAGAACTATGTTTTCTCTATAATTTACCATTCTAAGAGATGCTCTAGGTTCACTCTACTAAAAATGGTGCATGCCATTTTGTCTGAGACAACAACAGACAATCTCTGCCTGTCATACAGTTCCTGTCTGGCGACAGAGACTTTCAGAGGCTGGTTTAGAAGAGGAAGATGCCCTTCTGGTGTAAGACTTGTCTGATCTGGTACCTCCATGAGACTGTTGTGCCAGGAGAGCATCAAGGGAACCAGCAACCGCATCAGGAGTAAGCAGGCGATGCAAGGAAGCCAACCTGTTGCATCAGTTTAATTCATTGCTGCCTGAAAGATGGGCACAAGGCAGCTGGGAAGAAAGGGTGTAAGACAAAGATCATGTTTAAACAACTACCAAGACCTGTTGGAAATAATCAGATTTTTTGCTCTGGTGGATTATCCCCGCTATGTGTCTGTTTGCCCCAGCCTTTTCCTGGGCTGAAGCCAAGGGATTTTTCCATGTCCCTGAGGAGTGTGTTAGAAAAAAGCAGTGTTTATGTTAAGGGACTTCATTAACATTACGAGTCAGGCTGTAGTACCCAGAGACTATCACGGGCTGAGCAGGATGGCGCAAACCAGCCCTTGTTCCTGTGCGTCATTGGCCCAAGCAACCACCAGGCTGAAACCTAACCCTGGCTGCTTGCCTTCAGGGGAAAAAATAAGAAGGGTAAAGTAAACAAGGCCCCTGTTCAGCTTTCCTGAGCCTAGATGGGAATTGCACGCAATTATACATCAAAACTCGGTGCTGACTCTGAGCAGGCTCAGCTCTGCTCCTCTGCGGCTGTGACCATGTGGAGAAAACCCATGCCCGCAGCTTGCAACCGCTCTGGCCAGCCGCCTCCATCCTGGGCCACGAATCCAGGAAATTCTTAAGTACATGCTTAAATCTACCATTCCTCAGGACAGCACTGATTTGACACCAGTGGGGCTTAAAAGCAAGCATGAGGTTACAGGCTTTCCTGAACACGCTTGCTTTACCAAGCCTAGGTCTCAGCCGTTCATTATTTTATCCCGATGACAGCTGAGGTTTGGGGTTTTTTGCCTGCAGAGCTCCCTCCCGCCTTGAATTCCCAATCCCCCGGCTCCCCTCTTCATCACAGCAAGCTCAGCCGTGCCGTCCCCCCTGCACGCCTGCCCCTGCCGATTCATCCCGCTCAGCGAGCTCCAGCACGTCTCCCACGCCCACAGCCACGCTGACCCTGCTGCTCCTGCTCAGCTGCCTCCTCTCTGGTGGGGATGCACAGACTGCTGCGGGAGGGAAGCAGTAAAAGGCTCCACAGGGTGCAGGTGCACAGGGGTCCTCTGTGCCACCCTGTCCCCTCTGTCCCCTTCTGTCCCACCAGCAGAGAACCGGGGCTCCTGCTGCCTCCCCAGCCCTCCCTGCTCACTGGGCACAGGGCCCTGTATGCACCCATCTAGGACCCTAAAGCCCTTGCTACGCTAAACCAGGCTATTTTTTAGCCTGTCCTTCATTCTTGGGAAAAGATGACTGATTTCTCCTACCCTGTGGGTTTTAAAATTTCCCCACCTCTCAATCGACTGCATGCAATCAGGGGAACTGTGCCAAAAAAAAAAAAAGCATCCCTGTCCTTTTCTTATAGTCTCTGACATTATTTTATATGAGTATAAATAAGTTCTTCAAACATAGACTTGCAGAATCTAGAGACTCTTGTGCTGCCTAGATTTTATCCAGATTACAGTAAAATTTAAGCTTTGGATTTGAAGCAACTACTGAAGCAATGCAGCTTTATTTCACCATTAATTTACCCTCCTTCCCAACACTGTGTTTGCCAACAAGGAAAGCACTTCTGACCAGACAGGGTTCCACATGTCTTCTCTTCTCTTCTCTTCTCTTCTCTTCTCTTCTCTTCTCTTCTCTTCTCTTCTCTTCTCTTCTCTTCTCTTCTCTTCTCTTCTCTTCTCTTCTCTTCTCTTCTCTTCTCTTCTCTTCTCTTCTCTTCTTTTCTCTTCTCTTCTCTTCTCTTCTCTTCTCTTCTCTTCTCTTCCTCAACTCCCCTCTTCTCCCCTTTTGTCCCCTCTTCTCTTTTTGCACAATTCATAATGATGCATTTAATTAATAGTAAATGTGCATAGAATTTTTCTGGGCAGCCATATGACAGCCACATTAACACCAGATGAGCCCAAAATTGTTTATTGTTATTACAGTGGATAACAAAGTGAATTAAGAATGATTGATTGGACACTTTATTGTGACTTGACCAAATATATACATATTTAATAATAGTATGTTTCAAAAGAAGAAAGACAAATGATGGCAGAAGAGAAAATCAAATATATTTGCCTCTTTTTTTTGTTGTTGTTTTAAAAAAGAACTAATTAGCCAACTTACGTGGCCAGAATTCGAAGGAAAAAAAAAAAGTATTCTCTATGTTTAACACCACTACGCTAACCCAAGGTGACACCTACAGAAATAACTTGGAAGTGTCACTTGATGATCAATCAATTCCTTATGGTCACAAACCAGTTTAAAAAAAGTAGCACCAAAGGTATTAATAAAACTAATAGGGCATTTAATATCATCCTGCTGAAAGACAGAACTGTGTTGGGCCAGGAGGAAGGCAGGAGCAGAAGTGCCCTGCCCGGTATCCCCCGCACTGCCTGCCGTGAAGCGCGTGGAGATTCGGCGCGTCCCCCGGCAAGGAATGCCCCCGCACTGCGCTCGCCTGGGGAAACAAAAAAGGCAGGAACCCTTATTGAAAAGATTATCTTTCCCATCAATAATCCCCCTCTAAGAGTTCTTTATTAGTAAACCCCATGGCAAAACCTGACATATTTACAGCTTGCAGTAAACTTTATGTATCTGCAACAATATTAATAATAAAGAGCTGGTGACCACAGCAAATCATTCTGGCCTTCAAAATGATCAAGTGAAAGCTTAATTGTACTGAAAAGAGAGAGCTCTGACAAGTTGGAAATCCTTCCCACACACCCTTTCCAAAAAAAAAGAAAACTTTACCGAGATGAAAAAAGTGTGTTGGAGGATTGGAAACATAAGAATACATATTTAAAAAAAAAAAAAAAAAAAAGCACAAGTCTGATATCACAGGCTGAGCTGAGGCAGAAACCTGATCTTTTACATGGAATGGGCAACATTTGGGTCTGTTTTATGTGAATTGCTCCAAGCTGTTTTGGTTAGAAATGTATAGATTTTAAGGTAAGGCGTACCGTATAGGCAGTGCAGGTCATTCCCATTTTTGGAAGACGTTCCCCATTACTTTTCAGCTGACAAAGGTAGGGTCCAAACTTTTCTTTCTTTGCTGAGTAACTTATTATCTTTAACGCTGAGCTGGATTTGGCAAGAGAGACACTTGCATTTTGCTGCCTGATTGTGCTTTTCAACACTCTCTCGTTCTCTCTCTCTCTCCCTCCCTCTTAAGAATTATCTCATTTTAGTCACCAACCTGCAGAAATTTTTATTTTCCTTGTTTATTCTACTGTTAAAAAAAATTACATTATTTCTCAATAATTCTACAAAGTTGTCTCCGCCGGGGAAAATGGGAAAAAGTATGTTGTTTAGAATAGTATTCTGGAGAGGATAAATCTGGAGTGCTCCAACTTGTTTTATTTGCCTTTCATTTTAAACAGAACAAAAGTCAAGTAGTTTTTGTTTCTTATTAGACTGCGTTCACATTTATAATGCATTCTTATAATGACTTCTTAGGTAAAAAAAAATGGAACAATACCTTCCCATTTTGCCAGTTAAAAATAGTTCATTGTCTTTATTTTACCTGATGTAATTGTTTATGAGACTGAAAAAGAGAAATATTCATAGTTGGGAAAAGGCAACTGGAAATGCCAAACACAGCATAAAAAGTTTTAGAAGAATTGTAACATCTTCCAGGATGTTTTTTAAAGAGTCTGTTTCTGCTACAAAAAAAATATCAAACTTAGCTCCACTTTTATTGTTTTAATTATTCAAAACTATGTTTTGACAGCATCTTATTTCTTACACATACATCTTAAAACAAAGGGGAGAAATATTGCAATTTATTTTTGAATGGCTAGTATGTCGCATTTGTTGATTCAAAAATTACCACTGAAAAACTTAACAAGAAGCTATAAAACTCTCTTTAATATGTTACGTATTTATGCTGTGTTTACTTGTCACATTTTGGCTAATAATTATGTAGCCTTTTAAAATGAAAACAAAATGTCTTGACCATGATGTTGTAATTACACGCAGCACATTTGTTCCCATTCCAGAAAGACTCCCTGCTTTATTCTGTTCTGATAATCACACAGCAGTAAAATTTATTTTTTGTCTTCAGAGTATTTCTCCTCTAAGAGGAGTTTGCATAAGTATGGACAAAGGGCTACAAATACTTGCCGCTCTGCCCATGTAGATGTATATTGTATATACATAGAAAGATTGATGGACAGCAGGTATAGCTAAGTTTTACAAGAAGAAGAAGAAAATCCTTCAGGAACCCACTCTATTAATTCCCTGCCTTTGAGCCGTAATGCTTTACCATTGGGGCTTGTGTGTTCGGCACACAAACTTCCTCGGAGTTTGTCCCTTCAGATTTTTATCTGGTTTAAGTGTGGGGTCCTTTTTCCTCTGAGCATGGGGTCAGATCTTATTTGTTTATTTGTTTTGTGTCATCATTTCTCACAAGCCATATTTTTAAACTCATTTTGCCGCTCTACAATATCATTTTAAACGTGTGTATGTGATGGGGAGGTGGCTGCCCAGTGACTTGGTTTTGTCCTTGACTATCTTCATTAAAACAGATAGAGATTTCATAAAAAGGAGGAGAGAATAATTTCATTTGAAACAAAAACAGTGCAAGCAGCAGAGATCTGCTGCCTACTGCCCCCAAGAAATTACTAGAAGAGACTTGAGAAAAAGCATCAGCTATTTTTGCCTTGTGATTCTCTTTAATTTATTTTTATTGTCTATTATTAGAGACATACATCTGTCCATAAATAGATTGCATTACTTGCTTTCCTAATATAGCTCTGCTAAGTAAATTAACCTGAAAAAAAAGAAATATTTTCTTTTCACATCTTCGACTTAATTGCCTCAAACTTGGAATTAAAAATTGCTTTAATTTCAGCGTACTGGGAAAACTCATATTTTAAAAAATAAAGTAGCATTCTCTAAACTTACCATTATTTTCCTTTAGCCCGTTAAGCTTTCTAATAATCTTGAATTGCCTATTTGGCAATTTTCAAAGACAACACCACTATAAACACAACTCTTTCTGTATACACATGCACATGCACATATATCTATGTATTCTAAGTTATAAACTGCACCATGTTGGCAGCTGTTGGGAAGGTTATTTGTGGACCGAGCGCTTTAGCCTAGGGACGTAGCGGGGTCTTAATAATAAGCAAGGGGGGGAAAAAAAAGAATGTTTTCTTTAAATTAAGACTCAAACAGAATTGCTTTAATGAATATCTAGAGCTAGCAGAGGAACTCACAGGCTTCGGTTTGCTCCTGCTCTAACAAAATTTCCTTTGTGGTTTTCACTGTAAGATCAAAAGGAGCCAATTAACTTTTCTATAAGGTAAACAAACAGGGACCAAGAAATATCCCCGCGAATGATCCAGCCAGCGAGGTCTGGCCTTTTGTTGTTTTCCCTTTTTTTTTTTTTTTGGTGCCATTTCCCCCATTGCCGGGACAGGGAGGTGGGGGTGCCCCTGACGCTGGGGTCCGTGGGGACGTGAGCAGACACTGCCCGGCTGTGCAGGCTGGGGACGGTGGCCCAGCCGTGTCCCACCATCATCACCTCGGCCGGACGGGATGGGCACCTGCTGTCCCTGTCCCTCACACCTCGAGGGCTACGGCATCAGCATGGCACAGCCCAGGGCAGAACAACAAGCACAATTGTTGTGTACAATTGGGTACATCCCAATTTTTTAGATGCAAGACTCCTTAGCACTCCAAGGAGGATCATACAGACTGAGACCGCCGTGTAACGGGGGAATGGCAGTATTTCTTCACCCTCACAAGCTGCGATGTCTCCCCTACCCACCGCCTTCGTCAGGGCCCACCGAAGCCTGTGAAGCCCCACGCAGGCATAGGAACCCACGCGAGCTGAGGGACCCAGGCACAGCTTGGCCATGCTGCATGTCGCGGTGAGAGACAAGAGGGCACAAGCTGGGGTGCTTCAGGGAAATCAGGGGTAGGTGAGAAGCTGCAAGATCACAGGCAGACCTGGGAACACAGGACCACGAGCGAGGGAAGGAGAAACAGCAAGCACGACAAAAACTTTGAGCCAAACTCTCTTCAGTTTTCTTTGCACACTGTAAAAGAAAAACAACACAAAAATACGCAGATCCTCACCCTCACCTTGCAAGTAACCAGGAAACCTGCTCTTTTTCATTTTTTTCTTGCAGGGTATTTACTGTGCTCCCTCACACTGACTCACTTGCTCGGTGAGCGGCAGAACAGCTGCTCTGCCCTCCCGGGCTGGGGAACAGAGCCCTCGGAATTGCACCTCTCCCAAACCACCCCCAGCTCTGGGCAGCAGGCGCTGCTCACTGCCATCCCCCAAGCAGGAGTACCCAGCTGGCATCAAAATATTGGGGTGCAGAAGCCCCCAAAAGTCTCAGTGGGCACAATGTGTTGCCTTTGGCCATAGGGTCATAGAGCCTGGTTTTGCAAGGCCAAGCAGGTTGTGGGGGTCCCTGCAATGTGATGTTCATCAGCACTAATTGCCTTGCAGTGTCAGAGCCAGACATAGGAGCAAACTCAGTGGTGGTGACACCAAACTCCGTCAGCTCCTGCAGTCGCCAGCAGCATGGAAATACTGCAGATAGACAGGCTGAAAGATGCCAGGACGCAGATGTGACTCGCATACTTTATCACTGTATACATATCTCAAAATCCTTCCAAACCTCTGCATAACACAGAAACGCAGCCAGCTCTGGGACAGAGGGCAGCAGACAGCAAACCAGAGCATTAGGGTAACAGGCAGGAAGGAAGGATTTGGCAGGCTCCTGCTCGCACCAAGAGGCTTCCATGGCGTTTGGTATCTGTGCAAAACTGTTTCCTCGCTCCCGGTAGCACCAGGAAACTGCAGAGCTATCCTCTCCCTCAGCATGCCCTCCTTCAGTGGTGCCAGCCCCAGGCCCTCTCCCTGAGTGCTACGGGACCTGGCTGGCTTCCCTTTGGGTGCCACAGCCTCTCTGAACACGTGTGGAGAGGAAGGTGATTTTCGAAGGGGTCTCCCTGTGCTGCCGCAGGCTTGCTCCCACATGCACGGTTCAGGAGCACAGGGAGGTCTGGGCCCAGCGAGGCGTTTCGGCCCCCGGAGAGCATGCAGGGGTGCCCAGAGCAGAGAGCTCAGGACCCACGGGTGCAAAGCAATCTGCTATCTTTATGCACCAAGAGCTTTGGGGAAACGGAGAAGCGGGGTGATGACTGCATCCGAGCTAACAGATCGCTATTTTAACCCCCAAAATGGGTTTCATTTCTAGCTTTTTTTTTTTTTCCCTATTCCAAGGGGCAGTTAATGGTTTCTTGCGTTTTTTCAGAACAGGCTTTCCTGATCGTGTCACCAGTAAGTGAAATTAAGAGTCTCTCTCCTCCCGCTCCCAACCCCCGCATTTTCCTGCCAGATCCCTTTGGTAGGGAAGGAGAGTTAGCAATATTCATAGATCCCAGTCATTAGGCCTTTCCTGCGTAATTTCTAAAATGCACTAAGAGAAAGGAGTGGGGCAGGGGGGGATAAAGAAAAACCCCTTTATTGTGCTGAAGCTCATAAATTCACTGCGGGATGATTTATAGCAGCAGAGCGTAGCACCTAACTCAAGTCAATGCAAGAGGTTAATATGAAAGGTTAAGGAACTCGGTTCTGGCTGATTTATGGTTGGTCTGTCAGCTTTTATCCTGACCACAGCTCTGCAACTGTAGCTTGGGACTCTACAAAGCACAAGAGGGGGTGGTGGTGTTAAAAAAATAACGTGTATTCAGACATTATCCCTGCCTATAAAATAAAGACCCCAAAATGCTTAAATGACCAAGGAGCTTTCATATCACCACATGCCACTGTGAAAGAAAAGCACCTCCACTCTTTTATTCCCAGGCTCCCAGTCCAGGGGGGACTGCTGTGATCATCTTGTTTGCTTCCTGTATTACACAGGCAATAGGTTTTTCCCAGAAGCTGGGTTAAAGCATGTCTTTCCAAAGGCTGCCCAAGTTTAAAGCCTCCAAGCGCCAGGAAGCCCCTCTACCCACAGGACAGGCAGTGATGCCTTCGGTGGTGATGAAAAGATACCTCACTCCAAGGATGAACTTGTTCAACTCCAGCATCCAGCCGTTGCATCTTACGATGCATCTTCTCTGGCAGGATGGAAAAGCCCTATGTAGGTAGACATTTCTGTTTGCAAGTGTGTGCAGCCAGTGATCTCCTAACCTTTTCTTTCCAATAAGATGACTAGATTGTGCTCTACACAGTCTTCCACTATGAAATTTATTTGCTTGCCTTGCCAAAAATCTTTTCCTCCAGCACTTGCACAGAGAGGAGAGCAGAACTGGGTGCAACATTTGAGTAGCAGCCTTACTAAGCATTACACGACCTCTGCTCCCAGAAATATGCAGCATTACTGCTGATGTCACACTGGGAGTATTTCCATTAAAAAACCATGACCAAGTTTGCTTTTACTTTTAAAAGTTCAATCTTAACTCCACATACTACAAGTTTTTAAGCTGGCAGTATTAAGACAGGCATCGTCAAGAAATAGGAGTAGGCAGAGCTGGTGTAAGTTGACTTTACCAAGGAGGCTGTATTCCTGTTGGAAAAGGACAAGCAGTTCCTCTTACAAGACCCATTCCTCTGAAGCAATGTATCGGCAAAAGACTTTTGTCTGTGCTGTTTACCATAACCGTTGCACTATTTAATCCACAACCGATATCAGACTACTCCGTCTACAGTGCCCTGAATCTTCGCTTTCAGTCCCAGACTTTGTATTGTTTATTCTTGGAGTCTTGTGGATTTGCCCTAGATTTACCTCTGTGTAACTGAGAGCCCAGTCTGGGCAACTGGGAGCAGTTCTGTCTTAGTGTACGTGCTGGAGAAGGGACATAGCGAGGATACTTTTGCAGTAATACTTTGCAGCCATGATCCAAACCCACAAGAAATTCCTGTGCCTGTAAGTCTGCTGCTTTGTTAGAGAAAATTGGGTTTGTCCTTCGATTTTTTTTTATAAGAGCATCTGTCTGTCAAAGGTTTGGGGAGTTGGGCTGCGTTAAGGTTCCAGCCCAGTACCAGCCATGAGGTTTTCCTGCTCGGGAGGGAGGAAGGACTGGGAGCCAGAGGCGACCCTCAGGCACTTGGTCTTCCTTTCTCTGACTTGCAGGACAGGGGGTAACTCAGCTGCCCCGGCCAGGACACAGTGTCCTCACAGTCTCTGCCAGAGCCCTTGGCTGTCCTGGTCTTCACCCATGCCCTGCGAAACCCTGCTCCCACAACTGCCATTCCCAATCTGCTTTTCCAGCCGATACCTCCCAGCAAGGCACAGAAAGGATGTCCATGTACCAACTGGGCAGCAGCACACAGGGGACAGTGTCATTGTCTGTTTGCAAACTTTCCTTGCACCAAGGATACGCTCCCAGTCAAAAATAGCCTTTTGTGTTTACAAGTGTTGGCTAAACAAATCATCAAGCTTTTAACCCCACTTGAAACCCGAATCTCCTGAGGATTCCTAATCAGAGAGAGAGGAAGGTACCTGTATGTGTTTGGGAAAGACATTATTTGTTTCTTAGCTGTGTAACTAAGCTTTTTGTTTTCACTTCATTTTCTTTTTGGTCAATTATGGTTGAATGAGCTCAAATTTTAATATCTGCTTGTTTATGCTACTAGCCACTGCTCCTGCTGCTTCTGGAGAATAGAGGATATTGGTTTATGGCCCATATGAGGCAGAGAGAGAGAGAGAGAGAGGGAGAAAAGAAAGTTAAATTTAACATTAGACTATTAAATTTTGAAGAACAACTCATGGGCATATTCCTGCTCTTGGCTGTTAAATGATTTGCATAATACTCAAAGGGCTTAAGATGTACAAATATCTTTAAGAGCTGTTGTGCAAACGTGAAGTACAGAGTAACTTTGCCAAGTTATTCTAAACTGGGAAGGTCAGTATTTGCATAAAGAATTGGAAATTTTGTACACAACTGGCAAGATGCTTAAATGCTCAATATATAGTATTTCAAGTAAAAAAATATCATCTCTCCCTTGCCTCTTGCCTTCCCTATCATCTGTTGACATCAATGGTTAAAGGCCTTGGCAGAAAAACTTAATCACAGATAAAATGTAATACAAACAAAAAGCCTAATCCTGCTGCCAAGGAGCTGAACAGCAAAACTTTTGTTAACTTTAGCACAGGCCAGATTGGGCCTAGACACGCAGAAATTAGGACAAGTCACTATCTAGATCATATGAGCCAACATAATGCAGTCTCAGAAGGCCAGAGAGAAGATTTCCCTTTGGAAACATGTCCACCTAAATGTTTGAAAAGCTGGAGTTTTGTATGACTAAGGGAAGTTCTCAACTTTGGGAACTAAGTTGAGTTCCCAAAACTCAACTTCCCTTGCAAACGTGGACATTGATTTCCTGGACGGCTCCAAAAATTATATATATTTCTCTTTTTAGCAAGTAGAAAAGCAAACTTTAAAGGCCACCTGCCTGTACTAGTTGCACACATGTGCATGAGTACTTTTGCTGGAAAGACAGGCTAGAGAAATGAGGTTTTTGAACACTTGTCAGAACTGTTGCGTGTTCTTGCACCCTTCAGCTCAGATATCTCTTTACAGGTTTAATATCATGAGCAGCCATTGCTGTAGGAGGCCACACTGCTGCTTGTGGTTCTTTGTACACCTTACCAGAGGAATCTCTCAAGAGTTTTAAAAATCAGTACAAAGACCTTGAATGGGCCTCTGGTTCTGTACGGAGACAGCACAAGAGGTGTATTCTCAGGAGACCTGAATAGCAACATCACCCGTGTGATTTAATTTCCAGATAAACTTAGACGATATTTTCAGCTCAAAGGACAGGGACACAATCTTGCACCACACCATTTTTCTCTCACTGCTATAGTTATCAAGGGATTTCAAAGGAGGACAGTCTAAAAGGATCGGCTTAGCAAACTCAGACTAGCTTCTGTTGACAAACTGAGAGAGCCTGGCAGCTCGTCACGTGCTGGTATGAAGTACAGGTCAGGGCCAGGTGTCCAAGAGGACACCACCAAATCTTCCCCGCTGCCTCTTGGAGCAGGTTTCCTAAGCAGTTGCCAAAGCCGGGGCACCAGCTCAGCCTGCCAGGCTTGCACCCAGAGTAACACAGAAATGGTGTCTCTGGGGAGGGGGAGTTGGATACAAGGCAACGGGTCGAGTTTCATTCCATCCTCTACCATGGAAGTAACCAGACTCTTGTTTCCGTGGTATCTGTGAGGTCTCTGTTCATCCGTGCAGTTCAGTGATCTCATCCTCTCTGCTTGTCCCGAGGTAAAATAAATTTATGGATTTAAGATGACTGGAGGTTTTTAAAACAAATCTCTTCTCGTCCCTCAAGAAATCTAAAAAAATCATATTTCAGTTTTCTGTTTTCTTTAAATGGCATCACACAACTCCATTGCCCTCCCGGAAATATCACCCAAGACCTGCCTCCAATATGAGCTGGAAGAGTGCTGATGCAGTTGAAGTAAATCACGCCGGTCATCCAGAGTGAACTGTTATTCCCATTCTCCTTATAAAAAGAATATTAACCTAGTAAAAAAAAAATCATAATAATACAGAATAAAATGCTGAGTTTCTTGGAACTGGCTATCAGTCCACTGGGTCAGTTTAAGGTTTTTAGTGAATATAGTTCCTTCATGCCGCTTGAGGCCTTGAAGAGGAACTACTATACCCCTTCCAATATTTTGCAGTGCTCTGTGTTGTATAAAAAAAGAAACCAGATGGACACATCCCTGGACTCTCTCCTCTTGTCCAGGCTGGCTGGAAGTCTTGCTGATTCTGACTGCTGGAACGCAATCAACCCAAACCCATGCAGCCCTCCTTCTGAACAGCATTATCCTTTTTAAGCATCATTAGATTTCTCTTTTTTTGAATTGAGACACATATTGAGGAGTCAAACACCTTGTGTGAATCACCATGATGTCATCAGAGCCATGCCAATTTCTATGAGGCAAAAAATCATCCTGGGTATTCAACGCGCTAAGCCTGCTGTAGAGAATTCTGCTGGGAAGGAAGGTGGGAAAATACAGAACAGGTAAAAAGTTGAGTCTTAACCTCTCTAGAAACTGCAAGTTCATATTTCAGACCCACGCGGTCACAGACTGATACATTTCTTAAAATGAGTCAAACAGTCCCAAATACTATTTACTGAGCAGATGTTCTCCAGTTGATAGCAAAGACATGTTTGATTAGTCCTGTTCTGCTGGCATGTTTAATAGCCATGCCCTACAAAGTGCTAGGCTGCTCAACTACCTTTCTGCTCAAGAGAAGAGTGAAAAGAAAGTAGCCAAGGTCCAGCTTCTAGGTGTAAAACTAGTGTTATCCTCATTGAGAGGATAACATCCGCACTGAAATCAGCAGAGCAAACAACTTGAAGTACGGAAAAATTTGATGTTTTCTAGCCCTCTTCTGGCTGCAAATACGGTTTTGATAGTCACTGGCAAGGAGCTAAGAGCTGTTCCCATTCCTGTGAGCAGAGAGCTTGCTGGTGGGCAGCTCACCATCGCCGTGAGCCTATTGCTTCCAGTAGAGTAGTCAAGACTCCACACGCACCTTACGCGCACCTCGTGTGACACGTGTGCGACTAGCATTAATTCAAACGGAAATAATCACGTTAGCTCAAAAATGATCAGAAAGCCTTATTGACCCTTACAGGCAGTGACACCTTCACTCTGACCAGTGTGCTCAGGACCAAGTCTTGTTGCTTGTTTCATACCACTGTAAAAAAACATAGGCCCACTGGAAGACACTGTGGGCATGAGTAATATATTTTGACCCTGTGTGATTTGTCTTCCTTTTTTTTTTTTTTTTTGCCTTTGATTGCTTGATATGACAGGATGCAGTGCAGAAGTCTCCTCAGGTGGCGTGGGAATTTCAGAGTGTCACAGACAGCACAAAGTCTCTTTTAGGAGAAGCAAGACTCATTCCTAGCAAGATACTGTGAACACTTATTCACAAATCTGTCATTTGTGTCAAAATGCAGAGTGAAATGATAGATCGCTCCACTTCTGGAAGTCATGACCATAATGTCTAATTTATTAGACACCACTTGCCCAATGAACCTAATGTCATAAGCCGAACATCGCAGTGGAGGTTGAATCTGCAGAGTAATTTTGTCCATAGAAACCTCTGTGTTGTACATGAACTGAAGAGCGAGGTTGGCAGGAGGGCAAGAAGGAATTGAAATCACCCCTGTGCCACCATCGCAGAACTGGTTGGTGATGATTCCAGGGCCCTTGACCTGTGACAGTGAATCTTTCTGATTTCCTTGCTGAAAAGAGGGGAGAAGTGAATACCATATCTAAATATTCAGAGACTACAGAAGCCTCGTGGAAAGGGGAGCACTGGTTGAGCTTCCAGGGACCAGTGGAGTTTGTCCTAAGTGAGTGTGTGGAGGCATTGATGGTTCAGTGAAACATCGCAGTAGCAATATGGTCAATCTCTGAATCTGCCTTGGGATCTAGAGTGATCTGGGGATTGCAGGAAATCTGGGAAATCCAGGTCTAGCCACAGCTGGATTAATGCACACAAAGGCAGAGAGGCAGCCATACTGGCATGTGCCTGGGCTACTGGACAGGGAATGGAAGGCGACGCGTGCCTTGCAGAAAGGGCAACCCAAAAGCTTCTACAGTATTTAAATCTGGTTACTCCTTAAGCGCACTGGCTTCTGGTCTGATGCACAAAGATGAGTTTCACACGTTCTCCAGGCTTAGCCAGTGCAGACTTCATGCACACGGGCTCACTATGAGCCTGGAACACATCTCTCATTAGTGAGCAACCTGGTTACATAGTGCTGCTGCTCTCAGCACATTTTTTGTTAACCACATCTGAATCAAGTCAAATTCAAGGGTTGCTACTTCTGGGTAAGCAATCAGAAGTTTAAATCTCATCTGGGTAAATATTCACTATGGTATGAGGGTTTGAGCTGCTCTCAACAGAGGCAAAGAGTCATCTCGTGGAGAGTGCACCCTGGTTAGGAGACACCATTTGCTTGTCTGGGTGAGCCACCATCTCTCTGCATGGTTTCGTCCTTTTTTGGTGGCAAGTGTGGGCTTAGTGCTGGTGCAAGGGAAGGACTGATGGCTTCACAGAGAAGCAGGTGCTCTGAAAGCTTTAAATAGCTCTGCCACGTACTTCAAACATGACTGGCAGCACTCCTAGTGTTCTGCCCTGCATTATTTGGCCAAGAAGCCTCAGCCTTTAACTTCCAGACTTGGCTATTTCAACCTCGAGCCTCCGTATGTCTCAATCCTTTGGAGCATTCCACCACCGAGCCTTGCTCAACACAGGTACGGGTCCCTGGGGTACTGTTCAACCATGCCAAGGGAGAAGGACATAACGAGAGCCCATGGCAGGACATCTGTAATTTAAGCCAGGATTTGAACCCAGGCCCTGGCAGATGTCTAGGAGAATTTTGCCCAAGTGTGCTTGTTTTCCTCCTTTCTTTTTCCAAGTGTTTGTTTCCCAGTTTGCACTAAATTTTATTGAAAACATCAGGCTAATAGCAATGGGGAGAGTGGTTGAGTAGGTTTTGCCTCTTTTTCCCTTTTCTTTCTGGAATGCAGCCATCAAAATAAACATTAAATACAAAACGCTGGGGCTTGAGTTATTACTTGTGAGGGTGCTGGGAGGGAAATTTATAGCAACATTACTGTGTTTTGCTAGAAATCTCTTAATGCACCAAAGTGGAGAGGTGTGTGTGTTTTTTATTAAAATGTTACACTCTATAAATCTGAGCAGCAGGGAGGACACAGGTGGCCCTGGGGCTCAGCTGACCGGACTGTCATTTCTGACTAGGGGAAGGTCTGTCTGACTGTCCTCTCGCCCCGTCCCAGCATCAGCACAGCCACAGGCTGTCTCCGTCCCAGATTGCAACGGCTGTGGAGGCTCTGCATTTGTTTCATTGCTGTTGCTGCTGCTGCTGTTGCTTTTAGTTCCTCTTTTTTATCTTTCCAATCTTCAAGCCACCAAAGATAACAAGCCACACCGAGTCCCTGCTTCTGCCTTGATAGTGGGTGTCCTAATGATGTTATTCGGACTCTTCTCCTCTCTGGGCTTTCTGGGTGACTTTCTCTTGTGTCCTGGCTGTGGTTGTGTCCTGATGAGAAAGTTTCATGGGTGGACGATCCCTAAAAGCTGAGGATGGCTGCTGGGCAGAGGTCTCTCACTGAGGCTGAGCAGGATTTTTGCCCATGCAGTTTGAAGACGGGGTGCACACCATTGGGGCTTCTGACTCAGTAGTCTAAACCACAGTGGCCTGATTTGTGTCTGAGCTGCTGCAGCTTTCACTGGCTCCCGGAAGCTGAAGAAGCTCAGGACCTGGGGAAATCCCAGTCACTTGCGTCCCTGTGTGAGGAGGGCTGGCAGTGCCGAGCTGCTCACTGGAAAGAGGGGCAGAGACCCGCAGGACTCCTGGGCTCTCTCCCAGCTCCCAGCTGATAGCAAATTTTGTGGCTTACTAAGAGTTTGGGCGATCTCTTGTTTGAGACTCAGTTTTTCTGCCTTAAGACAAGGGCACTTCCCTCGGTGAGAGACTACAATAAATAAATGGCACCCCCATGGGATCTACATCCAGGTGACCCTTCGGTCAGCTCCACGGCTTGCAAAATTTCTTGGATGCTTTCTGTAAAAAAGAGCAACCCTGAGCCATCCTGTGGAAGGCATCTGCAAACCCCGTGAACCATTTGCCCTTCATTAGGCACAGCTCTGAGACAATCAGCCTACATCAGATTTTTTGCAGGAGCTCAGAAAAAAAAAAAAAAAAAAAAAACCAAAAAAAGGGAAAAA
>WHYT01014198.1:18356-32778 GCA_009806455.1 Tetrax tetrax
CTCCGAATTCCCTACACTAAAGTTGTCTGGCCCTGCTGCTTCGTGCACCCTTCAGTCACCCTGAGATCTGCCTGTCCCTGTCCAAGCCCTCGTGCCCAGCCCCAGGCTGGTCCAGCTCTCGCAGCAGAGGCTGCCCAGGGAGGAGGCTGCTGCCACGGGAACGCAGCTTTGCTTGCCAGACAGCAGGTGGGAACAAAGCAGGGATAACAGCAACAGAAAGGTCTGGTGTTCCAGGGGTGCAGCGCGTCTCAGGAGATGCGGTTCCCATCCTGGGCTGTGTGCAGCAGCTGCTGCTGGGGCTGCAGGCTGCGACGGCCAGGAGCTTGCAGTGAACAGCCAAAGTCAGCTCAGACCCGCCCTTTGGTCACGAGTAAGAAGGATGCTGTGAACGCTCAGTGTCTGGGAAAAACAGGTGCTACTTATTGGATATCCAAAATTAGTGCGAACTATTGAATTCAGTCTTCTTGCAGCTCTGCCCTCTTGTCTGACGTGACGTATCGTCCCCGGTGAGACGGCTGTGAGATAAGTGAAGATCTGTTTGTGTGCATGTCAAACACCATGATGATGTGCACTGCAGAAAAGCCTTCCTGGCGCATCAAATAAACACTCTGTCTTCCAACGTGGTTTTAAACTGGTAATTAACTCTAGCAGGGGCCATGCACTGAAGAATGAGAATACGACAAATATTGGAGAAGACTTGCACTGTAGGAAGTTCAGTGAGCATCACCCAGGGAGGAGCTGTGTCTTAGTGCAGCTGGTGAAACCAATCAGAATTACAGTTGATAGCCACCTTCATTTGAAACAATCACTTGACTTAACAACACAACTTCTGTGTGATGTTGATTCTGCTGCATTTGGTGGATTTCAAAGGCACAGCTTGCTCTCAGGCTTTTGCCCAGGTGGGCCAAGGGGACAGAAGCACACAGCGATTTTCATGACGGTGCCACTTGCCCCGGGACACTGACCAGAGCGTGGCTCGAATTGCTGGAAGGGAGCCTGGTGCAAGGTGGGTGTCTTCAGCAGGCGAAAAACTGCTCAACCAGTTCCATCCTGTCATCCAGGCTGGCTCCCTGCCCTCTTCCCAAGGGCTTTGCTTGATTCCTGCACTCCAGCACCAGAGAGATGTGGCTCACATGCAAGGTGATGGACTCCAGAGAGGTGGTGTGTATGGCACGGCTAGAGGACCCGCCACATCTGCCTCTCCCAGTGGCTCTTCCACAAAGAAACACAAGCGTGTGCAGTTCAGCCATGTCCGTGCAGGCAGGCATGCTCCCAGTCTGCGAAGCATCTTGATATTCGCACCCCTTGTTGCTGAACAGCCTGGCTCAGCAAGCTGCAGCACCCGTTCCCCCGCGTGCACGCGGTGTGTAGAGCCTGTCCGTGGCTTCGGTGCGGTGTGGTCCCAGCCTGGCAGCTCTGGCACAGCCTTAGAGCAAACGGAGCCCATCAGCCAGCACGCGGCACCGATCGCTGCGCGCGTCCTGCAGATCGCAGCGCCCTTTTCCCAGCGGCGTCTGTGCATTGAGATTATTCCAAGGAAACACGCACGGATGGATGCCAACGCGGCCGTGCTCCCGTGGCCGTCTGGCCCCGCTGTGGGAGTCCTCTCCCAGCCACTCAGGTATCAACACTTCTCTTGTACAAACAGTAATTGTAGAGAGAGGCCTGTGGATAAATTATTATTGTGACCCTCCTTCTGGTGTGAAAAAACTTTCTCAGGCTGCTGAGTGAAAAGTCAAAATTTGCATTTAAATAGAAAACGTTGGCAGCGTGTAACACATGGGACCTGTGCGCAGGGTCCCCGGGCCCCGGTGCAAACACCAGTGGTGGCAGCGCCAAGGCCTCCAAGCAGCAGGACGGGCTGCACCAACGCCTCGTCCACCCACACTGTGCCCGCCCAACGCCTCCGCTCGCTGAGGGCTGCGCACCCGGCTTGGGGGTCCCCGGCCCCCCTCTGCCCCTCCTCGGGCCAGTAACGTGGGCCTGGGTTACACACCGACTGTTGTAACAGCCCAGACCCTGCGCTGGGTGCTCATGGCAGCGCGCCTGTGCCCGTGGCCAGCGCTGGCCACGCTGTGCTGGCCCCTGTGTCTGCCATGGCTTGTGGTCAATAATCCATTCCGAGTGAGCGTGCCGCTCTCCGGACGCGCGCGGCAGGCAGCATCCCGAGGGCGGTGCGGGAGACTGGCCAAGGCAGCGAGAAGCGCAGGGTGCTTGAGGAGGCATAGAAATGAGTTAAGACCCTTTTAAAGGCTAACAAGGTCCAGTCTGCCTGTCATTAAAGTAACTTCATGCATTTAAATTTTAACAGTCAAACCAATTAGCAATAAAAATGTTGTATGCACTGCGTTTTATTGGATTTTGGTCCAGTCTGAATTGGTTAAATGTATGATGTCTAATAGATTTTTTCCCCTTTTCCTCCCTTCATTTTAAACACAGCCTGTGTTTCCCAGTGGTGGGAGACAGCAGTGCCTGCAGGGAGAGCTGAGCGCAGGGTACGTCGCCCATCGCTGCAGCCGCCCCTCTGAGCGCTGCGGGCGCGGGGACCCGAAAGCCCTGTGCTGGGAGAGGGGTGGGTAACGGAGAGAGTCCTCTGGTTGGCAAAATAAATTGATGTACCAGTGCAATAGTAACCTTGCCCCTGGGCCAGGGCTGCTGAGAGGTGGAGCAGCTGCTTTCTTTACAAAAGTTGCAATTATTGGTCACTTTTTTTTTGCTGCCCAGGTTGCAGCAGGGTTGTTGTGCACGTCATCGCTCTGACCCAGCTGCTGGCACGGCCGGGCAGGCACACGGGGAAACACGGATGCACACAGCATGCCTGGCGTGTCCCTCAGCCTGACCACAACGTCCCGCTGCTGGCGGCAAGCTCCTGGGAGCAGCTGGTCACGGGAGCGCTCGTCAGCACGGGAGGTGGGACAGTGGCAGCAGCGGCCAGGGTCTCTCTGCCCCAGACCCCCGCCCTGCTCCCCGCAGGCTGTCTGGCCCACCGACCCCACACTGAGCATCGTCAGGAAAACGCCCGGGACTCTCGGCGACGCCTTTCCGAACACACCCACCGCCCTGCTGCCGCCAGGACCCTCAAGCCCCTTCCCACCTGAAAGGGCAGTAAAGGAAAATAATGTACACAAGGGGCCCAAAAAGCTGATGCAGCAAGTTCCAGGCCTCAGCAAAAATTACAGGCTTAGGGCACATCTTGTGCCTGTAATAAGGACCATGTGAACCGGGATGGTTGCGTAATTGCAGCTGTCAGACAGCCAAGCAGCCGCTGGAGCGCACTGCGAAGGACTCGGGTCGGAGATGTAGATGGTGCATGATTAGTTAAATTGCCAGCACCTGTTTGCCTTTTATTGCAAACATAAACACCAACAGCTTCAAATAACTCGAGAAGTGTTCAGCGCATCCAGCGTTTTCCAGTTTGGGGTTGATAACTGCCAGTGGGGTGAGGGACGCTGCCCGGTGGGACTGGAGTGCGTCTCGGACCTGCTCTCATCGTACTCCTGGGGAAACCCAAGGAGAGGGACTATGTGTGGCTGTGCAGGTGCTTCTGGGCATGTTCTTTGGAGGATCATGGAAGTGACAAGCAGTGCAGGGAGCAAACCAGATGCTCTGATCAGAAATCTATTTCTGGCTCACTGTGGCTGCAGGTCGATCCAAATGGAAAGACTCAGTGGAAGGACACAGGATAAATTCTCCACGTATGCGCATAGCAGTATTTATTTCCCCCAGTGCCCTGCAGCCAGCAGGCACAGGTACTCTAACACTGCGGGTGGCAAAAGGACACTGGGACAGAACTGGGACAGAGGAGACTGGCTGCAGGATGGGGCAGATTCGGTCCCTCCGTGCTGCCAGAATAGCTGGAAAGGTGGGCCAGGAATTGAAACCTGCTCAATGCTGATTACTAATCAAAATGATAAATTATTGGGGGGAGAGAGGGAAGGGGGAGAGAGGCTAGTTCTCAAGAGAGCTGCTCCAAAGGTCTGCGCACCAAAGCTGTGGCTCCAAGCACCCCTGAGAGCGCTTGTGGAAACCAGATGTTGAGGAGCAGTCAGGAGGGGAGGGGAGCGAGGGGCTGGTATCTGTTCATAATTACTCCTGATTTTGTGCGATGACATTGCAATTGCAGGCAAACATGAAAGAACACTTGTGGGGACAGCAACGTTCATACCAGCCAATGGATTAATAAAGCATGACTGATACGCAGAGAGCGGGAAGACGCACATGGAAGTGTTTTGTCAGGGGTTTGATGTTCCACAGGCTCAAGGAGACCCTCGCCGATGCTGCCGATCACCCTCCCCCCAGCACAGTACCACACTTAGAAGATGGTGCCAGCATGAGGGGGATGCAGAGCTCGAGCTGGGCTCACTGCTGAGCTGGGATGGGGGCTCCCAGAGGCACGGGGCTGAGCCCGGCAGAGCTGGCATTGTCCAGCCCAGCAGCTGGAGGCCCTGGCCACACAGAGCCCTGAGTGAATTCCAGCGTCACGGAAGCCCGGTCTTGAAGCCTTTCTCCCCCGGGACACGAGGGAAAGTGCTGCTCATTGCAATGTGCAATTAGCCAGGTCCATCAGAAGTGGGGAAGCTCCCACAGACTCCAGTGGCAACGTTAAAAATGAGTTTAATCAAATTTCTTCACTCCTTGAGGAAGCAGTAAAGATAAGGGGTGATTGTACAAGCACCGTGCTTTCCAGTTTTTGTAACAGCGCCGTGTGTCAGCAGCTGGAATGCGTTCTCCATAGAAACTTGGCCTTTTTCTCCAAAGGGCGGCTTGCACAAGCAGCCCAGTGCGGAGCTGCCCCGAGCTCTGCATCCCAGTCCGTGGGCGATGCGTGGCAAACGCTCAGAGCCTGAGGACAGCGGGTCCCGCCGGGGAAGGTGTTTGTTCCCCGGTTTCTCACGCTGGCACGGGGTGCAGCGATGGGGCAGCCCCGGGAGCCGGGTGAAGCCCCGTGAGAGCGGGTCACTATCGCAGTGCCGGCTTTGCCTCGGGCGACGATTACAGGCTGCCGCTCGCAGTTAAACGGGAGCAATTAACAAGCAATCAGATTAACTAAGTGCTGTACTCCGGATGAAAGGATTTTCCCGTTGGTAATTGCCCCGTGGCAGGCACAAAGCCTGGCATTTCGGAAAGGGGATAGGGAGCGCAGATGGGGGCGCGGGGCTCACCCCGGCCAGCCCCATGGCGGGGGGCAGGTACTGCCCGCCACCCCCCCGCCGTCCCGGGAGGCTGGAGCGGCCGGTCCTTCCCGTCCTCGGGAGGCTCCTGGCGGCTCTCAGGTCCAAGTGTGACCGGTTCTGAAGGAGGAGGATCTGGGCCAGCCGCGAATCGCACGCTTCGTCAGGTTCCGCCCAGCGGGTAGGGCCGCTCGTGCTCCTGGAGAAAAAGCCCCGCAAGGGCGCCGAGCCGGGCTGGCGAGACGTGCGGGAGGCACGAACCAGCAAAGGGGAGTCACGTCCATCACCAGCCCCCTCCGGGCACTCGCTTCAGACCTGGCGAGGAACCGCTGCAATTTTTAATTTGTAAAATAACGAGAAGAGGAGCGTGTGAATGGAGAGGCTAGATGAGCAGATGGGCAGCAGGGGCTGCCCAGTTTCACAAGCAAATTCCAGATGCTTCTGGGATTCCTTGCACAAGCAGGGTTTGTTTTGTTAGCGGTTTGGCATCCTTCCTTTCTTAACCTTCGTGTTTTGAAGAAGCAACCTTGCTGGGTGCACAATGGGGAAAGCACAGAGCAGCCCTGTGCATCTCACCGGCTCGTGCCAGCAGCTCCCTGGCATGCTCACAAGTTGTCTTGCTCCTTCCTCTGCGTTCAAACCGCTATCAGCAGCCCTGTTCTTAATCACTGCAGGTCATACCAAGCTGAAGCCTGTGGTTTGGCTGCCTGTTTGTTTAACATTGCGTGGCTGGGAAGGGGTCACCTCCCCGGCAGGCAAGGGCAGAGCTGCCCGGCCCTCAGGACCCGGTCTGGCAGCCAGCACAGGCTTGCTTGCTGCCCCGTCCTCTGCAGGCACAAAACACCGAGGCAAGAGAGTCTCCACTGTGGTTCTTGTAGCCCTGAGCTCGGTTCTGTGTGCCCAGCTCAGCACCTTCCCCACCAAGGCACAGCGCTCATGTTGGTGAATCAGTGCAGAGGTATTACAGGTGCACATGATGCTGCCCAGCTCAAAGGAAAGCCCAGTATAAGCCATTAGCAAATCCAGGATCTGCTTGGAGGAAAACCACTGCCAGTCAAGTGGGTGGATGTCTCCGAGATACCTCCTGCCCCCAGCACAGACAGGAGTACCAGTATTTAACTCACCAGAAGAGCTTTTGCTGCATGCCCATGCAGAAATGGTACCAGGAAGGCCAGAGGGCCAGCCAGTCTGGAGGAACACGCAGCAAACAAGCAAGCAGCAGGGTGGAAGCCCTGGCCACCGCGACAGCCCAGCCAGGCTCCACCTGCAGCAGAGCCAGGTCCCACAGCCTGCAGCAGGGCACTACTGAAGTGCTAGCCACCCCTGCCACACAGGGAGCGGCCGAGGTGCTCCTTTGCCAGGTCTCGGGACAGCCCTGCTAGCTGGCAGCTGCTCACCAGGGAGCTCCGTGCTGGGCTCCAGAGCCAAATGGAGCCATGAAGTCCTGGCATTCCTATGGGCCAAAGCTCCATTCATCCTGCTAGCTTTAGCGCTGAGGATCTCTCTATGGGATGCACTTCAGTATGTGGTCAAACAAGACAACAAGAATGTCTCCAAGAACACAAAGCAGCACACAGAGGTCCCCAATTCACACCACTTTCCAGACCCCTCTGCATGAGCCGACCTGCCTTACTGGCCACCAGCCGTGCTGCGTGAGCAAGGGGAGCAGCACGGGATGCCCAGCTGCCAGCTACAGCCTACGGTAGCAGCATCCTGGGCTCCCCCAGGGAGGCTGGCCTGGCCACTCCAGCTGTGAGGACACAGAAACTTCCCAAGGGACTGAGAGGTTTTGCCTCTTGGATCCCAGACCCATCACTGCTTGCCCCGAGCCTCAGGAACCAGTGACTTTGCAGGAGGAACAAGCAAAATCCTCAACAGATCCCAAGGCCTCTCACTGTATACCCTGGTCCTTGATCCTTAGAGCACTGCCTTTGAGGGGCAGCCCTGAACAAGGTGGTTTGCACCCAATAGCGGAGATCCCAACTTCCAGGGACACACCCACAGACCGCACACAGTGCTGCACTCACCTCTGCTGCAGCCAAGGTTCCCACTCCAGAGAGCACTCCCAGGTCCCTCGCCAGCCCTCCTCAGCTCATTTTCAAGAGGGAAATGCTTCCAGGGCTTTTTATCCCCTGCAGCTGGGTCCAGGCTCAGCCGGTCCCTGATTGTCACCCAGCTTAACCCCTTCCATGCCACCCGGGGCAAAGCCCTGTCCCCGCTCAGCCCCACTACAGGCTCGGGGTGCTCAGAGCAGGGGTGGTGCCCATGCCCATGCCCATGCCCATGCCCATGCCCATGCCCAGCCACAGCCCCTGCCCCGCAGCGCCCGTGGTGCCGGCACTGTGCAGGTCTGTGGCTTTGCCATGTGCATGCTGCCGTGCAGCATCCCCTGCAAACAAGGAGCAAGCGGGCAGAACCACGCCTGAGGTTTCCCAGCGAGTCAGGACTCGGCGGGGGGATCCAGACCTCTGCTTTGCCAAATTCTTGTGGCATTCGTGGGCAGTTAGAGGATTAAGGGCTAACCCCAGCGTGTTTGTGTATACGTGTGTGCGTGTGCCTGCTGCGGAGGCGGCGGGGCCAGCCAGGGAATGGACTCTCTCCAGAGCAGTAATGCTTAACGCAGGATTGTTTTCTCTAGGCCAGGATTATCGTAATGATCTGGGTAGCTAGCCGCAGCTCCAATCCTATTACTCCATTAGCACGGGCGTTATAAGGTGACACTCTGCATCTGCTTGACAAAACGCAGCTTCAGACTTTGCGCTGAGCGTTTTAACCGAAAGGAATTTAGTTTTCACTTGAAGAGGATTCTCTATTATTATTGGCTTATAGCTGCTTAGAAATAAACAGCAATAAATACTCTGCCAATTTACTTTCAGAATGTTCTCATTTGAAACACACCATGCAGAAAAATATTAACAAAATAAACTTCTAGCTTACAAAAGGCTAAAGAGAGCTTTTTCTTGGAGTGTCAATGTTTGTAGAAGTATTTTCTAAAGAAGCTGCAATTTGAATTAAGCAGCCATTGGGAACGTGTTCTCTCAGGGCAAGCCACCCAGATGGCTGTGTACGTTTGCCGCGTGACAGCAGAGAGGGGTGGCAGAGCAGGGAAAACCGGTGAGCGACCAGGTTTAGGAAAGGTCTGCACCACACTGCCAAGTGCACAGAGACCCCGCCGGTCCCCCCAGGTGACCCCCCCAGCAGCCGTCTCCTTTTACATCTCCTCATTCTTGACTGAAGATTTGCAGGCTGTGTCTCCCGGCTCTCAGGTGTCGGTGTGCAAGCCGAGAAGGATACCGATGCCTTGACACGGAGCGTAACAGAGTTGTATTGTTCTTGTAATGAGCCCCAGCTCTTGGATGGGAGACACGATGCTTGCACAATTACATTACAGCAGAATAGGATTGCATTAGTTAATGGAGATGACCTCCGAAGAGAAATGCTCTCCTCTTATTAATTCAAGATAATTACATTAAGTTCCCTGCTCAAACTCAGTCTACGAGGGTGTTTTTCCATGATCTACAGCACGTCAGCTCCCATGTAGTTTTTTCGGATTCTTGGTCAATGGCTATTGTTGGTGTAAGCGTGGGGTTACACGTGTCTCCGGTGGGAGACGTGGGGCTTCCAAGGGGGCTGGTTCTGTCGGGGGGACTGGAAGCACTGCCTAGCGCGGTGATCGTCAGAACACTGAGCCAGAATCTCCCGCTTTTCCCCAATGTGCAAGGCCTCGCAGAAATTAAGGCCTCGATACACCCACAAGAACAGACGCTGTCCAGGATAGAGATACCGAACTGCATTCTAGGGGAAAATGATGAAGGACCACGTGGCCAAAATTCCCCATCAAGAGGCATTCATTTGGGAAGGGGACGCAAAGCCCACTCTGCGAGTCGGGTGCCTATGGCAGTGCAGTTTTTCCCGACTGGAAGGCTTCCAGTCACGGAGACAAGCCCCGCTCCGCTACTCCCCTTTCTCAACTTGGCACGCGTTAGTCCAGTGCCAGCCCGGGAGGTGCTAACATGATAAAGTGTGAAAGCCTGAAATAAAGCTTAACACGGAGTTTGGAATGGAGTTGTTCAGCATTATTGGCTTGTAAATTGTTCCTGTGATGAGATTTAGTAAAAGACTGAAGAGGTCTTTTGGCAGTGGGAGAGTATTTATGATGCCTTTGTGTGGGTACACAAACACTCTCCTGTTTTGCCGGTGTTTGTGGCTGCCCCGGAGGCCGTGTCCCTGTTTATTAGTGCTTTATACACAGAGGTGCCGGGGGTTGGGGCGTTTTCAGCCCTCCTGTCCTCAGGAACTTTGCTGCAAAGGTGACAGATAGGAAGAATGCCTGTGGGGAGTCCCTGTCGTGGCAAAGAGAAGCGGGGGCCCTGATCCAGCCTCGGGGGCTGAGGTGGCCGGCGGAAGGTCTGGGGAGGACCACAGTCTGGGTGGCTGAAGGAAGGCTTTCTTGCACTTGGTTCCCAGAGCTGCAGGATTGACTGGAGTCCCTGCTTTTCGGGGCAGAACCCCATGAAATGCCCTGGTCCTGATACCTGGCTGCCAGAGGAGCCCACGATGCCCTGTTCTGGCTGTGGGGACGGTGGCAGGTGACCAGCGGCGTTTGGGATGGCGGGGCAGGGCCATCCCCCTCGCCCTCCCTCTGGTCGCACTGAGTTGCCCTCAGGTGCGGTGCTGGGCCGGCCGAGGTGCCAGTTCGCTGCTGCCACCAAAGCAAACGCCACGCCATGAGGCGCTGAGCTCAGCGAGGGGCTGGCCGGTCACGTGCTGCGGGCATTTCCAACAACAAACTCCGGCTCCAGCGAGCCCTCATGGGGATGGAGAGCACAGGAAGAGCCTGGTGAATGGAAGCTTCGTTTTGAATTTGCCCAAGCATTGCCCCTTGTGTCAGGACAGAGGTCATCGGGAAAGGGGGATACGCAGGCCAGTGTTTTCACAGGAGCAACAGAGACATCTTCCTCCAACGCGCACGTCACATAGACAGCCACCACGCTGTCGAGTGCCTTTGTGTCCCCGTGCCCGCACTGCTGAGTGTTGGTGTGATTGTCACTGCCACGGTTCCCACCCTGTGTTCTTTGGAGCAGCTTCTCTTCCCTGCGTGGTGCTGTACTTGGGAAGCACAGTCAGATACCTCAGGTGGGAATTTATGGATGTACGAGTCCACAAAGGGCACAATCCTCCTCCAAAGAATGTCGCTGTGCGTGGCTGCCCAGACCAGCCGAGGCACAGCACACCTGCCACCTTCTCTGTTTGAGCTTTCTAAGGCAGGGAGCAGACCCTGTGTCTAAGCACAGACTGACACACTTTCCAGGAGCGATTGCACCCCTGGGAGTTCTGGAATAAGTGCTGTAGCAGGTTGCAGCCTTTCTGAGCTGGTCATGTCACGCCAAATGGGACACGCTGCCCCCGCTGACTGCCGGGCTGGGTGCCACTGGGAATCTCGCATTCGGGTTGCAGACACACTGGGATCCCCCGTTTGTACTGACAACAGAACGAAAGCTGAGCTAAAGCCTGGCGATGTGCACAACCACCACCTTGCAGGGCTGGAAGGGGAGCGGCTGGAGGCTCGCAGTTTGCGGTGCCTGCTGGCGAGCTGCGCGGGCGTGCGGGGCCAGCCTGCCGGCGTGTCTGCTGCAGACCATCTTTTGCGTTTTCACCAGTGTCTTGGGGGAAGCCATGGGCGCAGGCTCAGTCCTGCCCTTGCATCCCGCGGACGCGCAGTGCCCACGGGCAGGGACCACAGCTGTCCGCCAGCCCTTGCTGCTGGTGCAGATTGGTGCCTCACACCAGGAGAGCCAGGGAAATCCCACCGGACCTTACCAGTCTGACTGTGGGCATCTGAGCCCCTTGGCAATGGAGGCGCAATCCGCCCTTTCGCTGCGGGATGGAGGCCAGGCAGGCTCCTGTGCCCTGCTGGGCTCTGCAGCGGTTGGGGCTGCCATGTCCGGGGAGCTGCGGGTGCTGAGCCGGCGCGGGTGGGACGCCATCGAGAGCCAGCACGTCTCTGGTGTGTGGGACAGAGGCACTGCCCCACAGCTGCTCAGCTGGGCTCGGCCCTCCCGGGAGCCCGAGGCTGCGGGGCAATGCCTCCAACTGTTCCTGGCTCCACGGATGGGCTGTTCCTCAGTATCCTCCCATCCTAGGCATCGTCAGGGTGGGGCTTATGTACTGTCACTAGGTTCATATAAAACGTGATGGATCTTACTGTAATCCTTGGAACCTACGTAAAAAGATTCTCTCTAGACATCTATAAAACATGCTGGGATTTGCAATTAAAATACCTGGGTGGTGACTGCGTGCCCACAACCAGCTTTCCCTCCTCTTCAGTTTTAGAGCAGCTCCATGTACACCCTGTTTTGCAATAGCTGTTTAAATAACAAGCTGCCTTCAAAGGAGTATATTTAGAACAGAGGGTCGTCGTCCCCCCCGTGAGTACGCTCTGAGTGTTTGAATGGTTTCAGCTGGCTTGGCGAGAGTTCCCTATGATATCATGGTCCGACCATTTCTTTGTGGATGTGGTGCGCTCAGGCGCTGCGACTCGCATCCTGTGCCGTCGCCGTTGCTGGAGCCCCACAACCTGCATTTCCAGGCGTACGTGGGGCTGGGACCACGCAATGAACATGCACTGCGTCAGGACAGACGTGGTGCCGGCCCGAAGCAGGCTGGTTTTCCGCAGGCTGTCACAAACGGCGGGGGGAACGGCTTCCCGGGCTAGTCGCCCACCAGTCTTTCCCCCTGGTTGCAGTGGCCTTAGGTGGGCAGTTCTCGCGGGCACAGAGCTGGTATTTTCCCTGGTAGAGCCCGTGTGTGACTTTGACAGTTTGACATTAACACAGAGTCTCCATGAGGCTGGGTAGGCTTGTTTAAAACCCCAAAGTCTGCCATAGGGAAGCACATTCACAGCGCTCACATAAGCAATAGCTCTGATCTGTAACTGCAGCAGGCAGCGCTGGGAGAATTTTCTGAATGTCCAACACATCCTGATCTCCCCATTTTATCGAGAACTCCCCCTCCACCCCGGTAAGTGGTGGCCAAGCAGCCAGCTGCCCTCGCCTGGGGACCCGCCGCCTCCCTGGCTGGCACTCGGTGCTGCGGAGCCAGCCCCTCCTGTTATCTGCTGCTTGCAGATGTTCGCAGAGCTGCGAACCAACGGCTATGGAGGAGGTGGGCTTCAGGCTCGGGCACGTTCAGATTCCTGTGAATTTTTCAGCAAAAGCGGAGCAGCAATTTATGGGCAAAAGGACATCAGAAACCTTTGCATTCCCATTACAAACGCAGGGCTGCTGAGGAAGGGGGTCCCGCACATCCGAGGGGGACATGCCGAGGGTGACGTGCCGAGCAGGCTCCTCACAAGGGCCCCTTTGTTTGGCGAAGGGCTCACCTGGGAGCTGTGCCGTGCCGGGTGCCTGTAATTAGCAACAGGAGCTGGGCTGCGCTCGTCCCGCCTAGGGCAGCTCTGGTCATGTCTCTGCAGCTCCCCAAATGTTTTGCCCAGGTGGCAAAGCCGAGGGGGGTGGTACAGAGGGGTGAGCTCTGCTCCCCCCGTCCCCTCCTCGCCTTCAGGAACCTCCGTGGTTTGCAGCTCAGCTGCGTGGGGACAACCGGGCGCGTCAGAGTGGCGTGTGGAGCCGCCTTTGCTGTGCGGTGGGAGGAAAGGTTCAGGAGGATCTGAGAGCAGCCCTGAGTTACTCTGCCGAGCCTCCTTGCACCCTCACCTGAAGGAGTTTGCCTGCTGTGGAGAGCTGCGTTGCTGGGTTCCCCATTTTTCGGCCACTGTTGCACTGTCTGGAGAGAAAGGCCACCCCCACGGGGCAGTTTTGGTGGGGGGCGACACATATGACGACTCCTGTAGCCAACATCTGGACAAAACTCAGACCACTGTGGTCTACTCTACTGTTGGAGGGTTATTTTTCACTCAGTGTTGGTTAGGTCACTCTACCTCCCCTGTTTTCTCAGCCTTAACAAGATGCTGCCATCCACAGCCAAATTGAAGGTATCTAGGCAAAGAACGTCGTGCACCATGTGAAAAAATAAGCTTTGCATTAACTACCAAAAGCAAGCAGTAGTGCAGTGATTCCCCTTGGTGTTCCCACAAGGACTGCAAAGATTTCAATCAGGAAGAGCAAGGGCTGCTCCCCGCCCGCGGGAGAGCCGGCTGCAGGCGCCCAGCATTGCCCCTCGGACTGAGCTGCGGGCACAAGGTCTTTCATCGGGTCGGGAGAAACGCATGACTAAATAGTTTTTTGTGCTCTAAAATGTGTGTTGGTGTCTCGTTGGAGTATTGATTCAGAATTCCTGTGGCCCAGGGTTTTTAGAAGATGGTAATGGTGACGGTTGGATCCCGGAACGCGGGTAGTGCTGCCTGTGGCGCCTGAGCGGGGCTGAGCTGGGACGTCGGCACCCCGGCCTGGAGGGCAGCGGGTGGGTCGGGACCCCGGAGATGGCTCTCCTTCGGCTTTGAAGGACATTGCACGTTGTGCTGGGCACTGACCGAATGCTCCCGTGCGTGGTTCCAGGGCATATCTAACTTTTGGTCCCAAAAATCCACTTACTGCAATGCAGTGAGACTTATTGCTCTAAACCGGTGGGAGCGATGCCGTCCCGGGATGGTGCTCATCTTGCAGCTCCTGCCACAGGGCTGCAGCCACCCCCTCTGAGCGGGTCTGTCCATCCGCCCTGTCTGAGTGGGGTTGTCCATCCGTCCCGACTGAGCGGGTCTGTCCATCCGCCCCATTTTGAGGGGCTGCTCTCACCCATCTCGGCTGTCGAGGCGCGAGCTGCCGGGGGCGCGGGAAGCTGGGGGGAGGCCGCTGCCTGGAGGCCCCAGCGTGCCCTCGCCAAGGCTCTTCCTCCAAACACTGCTCACCAGAGGAAACAAAGGGAAGCAGGAGAGCAGAGACATGCAGCAAACGCCTCAATGCGAGCCTTCAGCTTGTTGGGGCCGTGACTGCCTCTGTCTGCTGTGAATTTGAGACAGCATCCCTGCCCAGATCCCTTCCGTCGCGGCTGTTTGGGGCAGGGGCAGAATGCAGCACTGACCCGAACTTGCCGTGCAATAGACACCTCGTTCACTTTCTCTGTGTGAGGTACTGTGAGATTTTCACAAGCTTTCTGGGACAAAAGATAAAATCAAGGAGGAGGAAACCATGTTAGCAACAGAAAATAGGATTCAGAGACGGGAGAGGTTCTGCCAGGCTGTGCTTCTCTCCCCAGCGGAGCTCAGCCCCCCTGCTTGCTCTGAAAATGCTGGG
>WHYT01014198.1:32798-110298 GCA_009806455.1 Tetrax tetrax
AGAATAGCTTGATACGTTGCTAACAAAGCCTCTTAAAAGATAAAGAGCGAAGCACAAGGCACGGAGAGCATGCCTGGCAGGCAGACAGGAGCTGGCCAGTATAGGCCAAATTCTTTAGGAGTTGAGTTTCCGTTTGGGCTCAGCTTTCCCGCGGATTCTATACACCTAAAGAAAACAAACCGTAATCCTATCTGGGGCCCAGCACTCTATTTATTTCACCTGGTGAAAAGATCTTGCCAATTCCTCCACGCTGAAACCCAGCAGCTGCCCAGCAAGGGAGCCGGGCCATGAGTATGTTCTGCATTACAGAAAACTTGGTATTAAAATACAAATGCGGTCTTGTGAGGACGTATTGCGCTTGTACTGCATGAGACTTTCTTCCAGGTTTCTCTCCTGTTTCGCTGTGTGATTTGGATCCTTCTCGCTGCGGTTCCTCAGCCTCCGGTAATCCCGTTATACAAGCTATAATCCGCAGATTACAAGCGGGGGAGGCGCACGGCCTCTGCTCGCCCCCTCGCAGTCGCACGTTTTGCCCTGGTTTAGGGGGGAGCTCGGCAGACGAACCGCTGGCCAAATGGAAATGTCCATCGCTCCTTTAAATCGCTCAGAAATGGGGCGCCCTCCCCTCCCTTTGCCTTCCCCTCGGCCACAGGCTACGGGCTTTGCCGTGTTGGGGTGCAGCTCCCTGTCCAACCCGGGGCCAGAGGCTGCACCCATCAGCTCGCCGGGCTCCCAGGACAGCGGCCGCCACGCAGGGCCCTGCCCCGGGGGTCGATGATGGCGGGTGAGGTGACCTGGGCTGTTCACCCATCGGTGTGGGCTCACTGCGGTTCCAGCCGCTGCGCGGGGTCCAGCGGGGCTGGGACCTCCCACCCACACCCTCTCAGGACAGGGTGAGCCCCATCCCTCAGTAGCGGGGGCACGGGGCACCGCGCCGGAGAAATGCTCCCACCAGCAAAACAAGAGCAGTTGTGTTTCTGCTAAGGAGACAAAAAGCCAAGCATTTTCCACTCTGGTTTCTCTTTCCTGCGTTTTGTTACTGATACCGCCCCATGGGCATTGGGGCTCTGACAGACGAGCTCCGCAGCGGATTAGAGGGTGGCTGTGCTCAGCTGTCAGGGGTTGCCGTCCCCAAGGGAGGGTGCAATCAGATCCCTCCCATCCCGTCCCGCTCCCCCAGACTGGGCACCGGCCCTTGTTGCTGCTGGCGCAGGGCAGGGATGGAGCAGGCACCAGGGCTCCAGGCGTGACCTTCCCTGGCCTCCCCCTTCTCCGTCAGGTTTGCCCCGAGCTGAACTTGCCCTTTGGGACACCAGGGAGGTGGCCGTGAAATCACAGCCCTGAGCAAGCGCGGGCGCAGCTCCGCTGCTCACTTTCTGGGCAGGTGCAGGTGAAACAGTGGTGTCTGCCCGGCTGCCGGGAGCGGACGGACTGTTGGAAGGTCCGGCACCATTGGGATGCTTGCACAGAGCCCTGCTCAAACCCACGGGCTGGGTCACTGACGGGTCCCCGCGGTGCAAGGCCGCTCCACAAACCATTCAGCTCCAGGGAAAACCTGCGGCTCGAGCAGCCTGCTCCTGTCCACCCCGCAGCCGCCTGAACCCCATCCTCCTCTCAAGCTGAGGTGTCTAGCTGGGAGACTTCTGAATCCCCTTGTAATTAGTAATGCTCAGAAAATAAACCCCTAAGTATTTGTGGTATTATCACAATCATTTCAGGCTTTCTTTGGAGACGGGTGCTGCTGACAACATCTCCTCAGCTGCTTCCCAGGCTGATAACTCACACAAGTATGCGAGGAGGAACGGCACGGAGATACAATCAACATTTCCCCAATGCATTAACTCTTAAATACGACCAAAGGGAAGGGACCATTCTTCAGAACTCCCACTTGCTGCAGCTCTGAGCAGAGCCACGCTGAGAGCTGTTGGGACAGCATGTGCGTGAACTCGCTCTGTGGGCTCACCACCGACCGTCGTCACACGCCGTTTCCAGCTTAGAGAGTGTCGGGGACAAGTGATGCCTTTGGAGAAGCAGGCACAGCTCGCCAGCTGTTTAAATCTTGATGGCTCTCAAATAACAAGATTAGGCAATTGTAGGCTGCAGGAAGGATACCAGTAATTACCGCCTGATTGGTAAGAGCAGTAATTAAAGGGCAGCACATTTCAAACTCTTGCAGCACTGGTCTGGTCCACTCTGTGCAGCCATCCCTCATTTGGTTCTCATTTATGTGCCCGTCCAAGCCCAACCTCCTCCGTACCTTGCCAGACATCTTCAGCAGCTGGAGCCGGCTGCGGGTGTCTGCTGAGGGCAGCTCCAGGGGCTGGATGGAGCTGTGGCCTCTCCAGCCTGCTGGGCACAGAGGTCCCAGAGTGGAGACTGCCGTCTCCTGGGCATCCTTAGGGTCCACCGTGTCTCCCCTCACCCCAGAGCTCACTGGGCTGACTCACCTGCTTGGGGATATCCCATGGTTTTGCTCCCTTTGGGTCTCCTCCCCTCTTGTTGCATTGGCGGGTGCACTGGTGTGAGGGTGAGCTCAAGGGAAAGAGGAAGACAGAAACCGGTGGCTTCTGTCTCGGTGTCCCCATCCTTCCTTGCTGGGATGAGGCGGTGCCCCTGCCCCTGAGCTGCCCGCCAGCGCTGGCTGTTGGCTCCCCGGAGCGCCGAGGAGAGAGATCTGTGAGATCCTAAACGCCCATGTGCTTGTAGGTTTGTTCATCTTCTATCTTTGGTGATTCAGTTTATGTTTTAAAATGTAAAAAGGCCTCCTACGGACATGATGTCTCTATTGTATAAAAATATCGGCCACGGTATTTTCAAAATATCTTCCCCTTCCAACAGGAACTACACCCAGCCAGTGCTCAGCGCCATTCCGACGGCTGCGCAGCCAGTCATCGCCGGGCCAGCTGGAGCACCGCAAATATCTGGAGACAATGAGAAGTGCTGCTGTCCTTCAGTTGTAAATGAATGTTTACTACAATAAGGGCATGTTGTCTACCAGATGATGGTTAATAGCGGTCCCCTAAACTGGTTGGGTTAAACTCAGCCGTGATTGAAGGCAGCTGCTGGGATTGATGCATGCTCTGCCCTGCTAAATGCGCTACACCGAGTGATTAGTGTTTTCCGAAGGGAACCATCGATCACCTCTTGTGTTTGTTTATTCCCCAGCAGAGGAACCGTCCTGCCCGTGGGGTGTGGGATCCGTGCTCTGGTGGGCTGCCTGAGCCGAGCAGCGCGCTGCCGTGCGGTTGCGCTCCCAAAGGACTCCCTGTGCCCGTGCCAGGGCTGGGGTCTGGCCAGCAGCCGAGCGGCAGGATCCGCTCGCCAGGCTGCGCAGCAGGGATGCCCTGGTGAGTCCATGTCTGTGGGTTATCCCATGACTGGGGCTGGGACTCTGGACAGGCTGTCTTGTCCCTGGCAGGCAGGCGGGTGAGCATGCTGTCGCTGCTCCTCTGTGGATGCTCCGGCCAGGCCCTCGACGCATGTGGTCCTTTCCCCGCAGGTACCCCGCACCTCCAAAGGCAGTCTGCAGCCCAGAGCGGTGCTGTGGAGACGACTCGTTTCTGTTCATCCTGAGCCATGGTGAAAGGAAGAAAGGAGCTTTATCCTTCTTAGCTTAAATTTTCAGGATCAGCTGAGCGATGGTGCTGTGTAGCTGGAAGGGACATGGTGGATCTGCTGCGTGGTCACAGAGTTACTGCTCTGCCAAGCAGATATTTAGCTTGCTTGCTTTTTCCGGGGATGTTTGCTCAGGCGGTAGCTCACATCACCGGGCGGAGAGGACGCGCTTCAGCCTTCCCTGTGATGGTCCCGCAGTGGCTAGTTAACGATGGGGAAATTAGTCTCTTGGTGGTTCAGTTGTTTCTGATTAACTTAAATATACACACTGAGTCCAGGCTGCTCAGCAGAGCTGAATTTGTGGCCTGTGCGCATTCCTGTGTGGTCCCAGGCGCGGTGGCTGCCAAGCCCCGTCGATCCCTGCCCGCCTGGGATCCCAGCCTGCCCGGCCCGCGCGGGTGACGGCAGCCAGCAGTGAGCCGAGGGCGACCCTCGGCAGGGGAACCGGCATGTGGGGAGGAGGCTCAGCCGACGCCCAGCACTTTCAAGGGGTCGGTGCGTGGTTTTTTCAAGACCATATTTTCTCATGCCAGTACTCATAGCTGCCTTTGGGAAAGCCGATGACAGCCGGCAGCGCGGAGGGTGCTGCGTGTTGGGGAAATGCCATATAGCGACCCCTATAGTTAAGGTTACATGGGAATTTCTATGGGCTAAACATTTTCCCAAACATTCACCTGCTGGGCTTAAATTTTCCATGCTTCTTGTTTGCCTGAAGGTGAATTGTTTTCAAGCTTGAGAAAAATTCCTTTGGCTGCGTCTGAGTTATGGGAGAGGAGAAAACACTCTCTTCCCACTGGAAAATCTTTAGCTACTTTTTTTTCCCCCTTCTTCTTCAGACAGGGCTACAGAAAAAGTCTGGAGTCTGAAAAGCCTCAAAACTTGGCCTGGACCTAGCTTTTCCCCAAGCCAAGGACCTCAGTGGGAAGAATGAAGCGAAGGGAAAAAAGGGATAAGAAAGCGGGAGCCTGGGTAAAAGGGGCTGGGGGAGGGCGTAACTTGATTTGAGCATACTCTACGCTTCTGTCCTTTCTCTCTTCTCTTGCTTTTGGTGATGTCTAATACAGATCCTGAGCTCTGCGCTCACGGCGCCAGTGTGGACAGCGGTGCAGGTCCTGCCCTGGCGCCCAGAGATTGGGGTGCACCCGGGCAGAGTGGGCAGACGGGGCTGGGTCTGGTGCGACGGCGGGGTAGCAGCCCGAGCCCGAGATCGAGGAGGAATACCCCGTGCAGAGTCGAGAGGTGTGTGTTTCGTTACATGCTCAGCAAACCAAGAGTCCCTCTCTGTAACCATCTTTCCCGGCTGTAGAGCTTTACTACAAGGCATCAGAAAGAACGATAAAAACGAAGGGTGGGAACTCCCCCTGCTCTAGCACATCCAGTCAGTCAGACGAAGAACTCCAAGCCTGATGAGCACTCTGAAAATGTTCATGCTGAGAAACTTGGATGGCTTCTTTCAAAGTTTGTTGTTTGGGTTTTTTTAAGTAAGCAAGTTACAAGCAGGATCTTTGTTGATGAAGTTGTGCCATTAAATGAAAGGAATACAAAAAAGGGGGCTTTCTCCTCCGTGGTGCTCATAAAGTTCAAAGACAAGATACATTTTTTTCTGGCTAAATGTGCGGTAAACTGGACCAGGCAGAAAATCGTGTACTGCCATGCACATCCCTGTACGTGTTTCCTGCTCTTTGGTAATCTGAAAGATGCGTTAGAGAATGAAAGACGTGCTGGACGCGTGGCCAGCCTGGCCGCGGATGTGTGACTCGAGCAAACACGAGCATGCGGCCACACAAGTGTGTTAACACTTGTGTTAGAACCGTGATCGCGCAATGGTCACGAGCTGTTGCTGGATACGATGTGTGATACTGACTTCGCTGTTTCTTAACTTTTTAAAGTTACACAACCAGAGCCTCACATTCCTGTGACTTTTGCATCTCGTGCAGGCTCCTGCCCTTGGCTGCCAGGTATTTTCTTGAAGAATAGGTGATTTCTGCCTTCCCTGCGCCCTCCCTGCTCCACAGCCACACGTCCTGCAGGTACCACGGCCACAGGAACTGGTTGTTGCGCATCCTGCGCAGGGGGTTCTGCAGACGTGCCTGATCCTGCTGCGCTCTGATCTGAGCTGCTTGGCCAAAGCCTCCCGTGAACGGGTGTGAGGTTGCCGGGTACCCCATCATGCTGCCCAGCCTGGCTGCTCCTCCACGGGCCATCCCGTCCAGTGACCCTCTCACTGAGGTGGGGTGCCCCTTCCCAGCCCCAACCCAGCCGGAGGGCTGCTTTTGTGCTGCGCTAGTCCCACTCTCAGTGATGAGTTTATCAGTTTCCAGAAGATCCTGCTCTGGTATTCCATGCTTTTTAATTTACGTGATGCTGCTCTTCTAGCTGCTGCAAGCACTACAGAGAAAATGAGACAATATCTGAGAAGTGCCCCCTTCTCCATCCAGAAACTCTGGTGCGAGAGACAGTGTTTGCATTGTGCTCCGGTTTCTCCCGCTGCCTGCTCTCCGGAGAGGCGATCCGGCTCTTGAAGTGGTTTGGGGTGGAACAGAATGCGCTTGTGCTGAAAACAGCAGAGGGATTTTAGTCACTTCTTGAAATGGGGAAAATTGCCTCATTTTTCAGCATTTGGCCTGCGATCCCACAGTTCCCTAGCTCTATGTAGGGATTAGTTCATACTTTTTTGGTGTTTTTGGCCCAAAATGAACGCTCCCAGCCAAAGGATAGATAATTCCACTTGTGCTGATCCCCCGGGGCACATGCAGGGCTGCAGAAACAGGAAATAGGAAACGTATTACATACCTTTTCCCCTCAATTTTATTTTCATAATGCATGGAAAATAGCAGAGCTCTGAATTATTTGAAATTTTAGAGTTATTTAATATTTATTTTTGAGAAACAATCTCTCTTTTCAGGGAGGCCTCGCGGTGTCGGACTAGCCGTCTGGCCAGCTCCAGAGCCGGGGTGTGAGGGGGCCGGCGGGCTGAGCAGCCCGGTGCGGGGGTCCCGCTCCCCAGGGCACTGGGCTGGTGGGAGGCACTGCTGCGGGCGCGCAGGGAAGGGCAGCCCCGGCATCGCTGGCCCCGGCTCCTTGGTGAGGGGGGACTCACAGCTCCACAGTGCAGGCGGCTGATGGCCTTCCCAGCTCTGACAAACCCCCCCGGGTGAGGCCGATGGAGCTGGGGCTGCCATGGGCACCCATCCTGGCCTCAGCGTTAACCAGCTCCACCATGGCCCCACTGTTACAGGAGCTGCTTTTCAGAGTCAGCATTTAACGGTCAGGAGTTTTTGGCTGAGGGGCTGGAAGCGGCTGGAAGGATTGAGCAGCCACCATGCGCGTTGTAAACCAGCCCCGTGCTGTGGGGGTCCCATCGCCAGTGGGATGGAGAGGAAGGGGAGGAAGGCAGCTCTCTCCTGGCAGCAGCTGCACACACATTCGCTCTACTGGGTTTCTCCTCCTTCAAGGTACGGTCACTGCAAAGCAGATCCTCGAGCCCTCGCGTCTCCCCAGACTGGTTTTCTTAACAAAACTGATGCAAAGCCGCCTGCAGAGGAGATTAAGCTCTGCTCTCAGGTGGGCGCTGGGAAAGACTGGGCTGAGACGTCAAGAGTTCTAAGAGTCAAGACAGAGAGTCAGTCTTGTTGGTACACGGCAGTGCTTCGCGCCGAGGCGTTCTGCATCTTGTGGTGCCTGTGCATCTCTTCTATTACAGCAAGGCCAGGGCGGGCTGTGTGCTCGGAGGTGATGCCGTGTGCCGGGGCTGAGAACCAGGGCTGCAGCCCTCCTGCTTGTCTGATCCTTTTTTTCGCTGTCTGTAGTTATTGCGTGAGCCCAGTGGATTCCTGGTTCATGTTTGCTACAATAGAAGTAAAATCAGATGCCGTTTGTAGACTATATAAAAAGCAAAAAGCTAAAGAAAAGAATTAATGAAGAACTCATTATCTCAATCTGATGTTTTGATTTCTAATTTTCTTCTCAAAAAACAGCCTCCCAGATGTGACAATCCACCTAATTACTGCTTGGCCTTGGAGGGGTTTAACTGGCACGTGCTGGGACTTGGACAGTTTCTTATTAGCAGTGGGGAAAGTTGGGACCGAAAAGCCTCGCATTCCGCTGGTGTATTTCTGGGTGTCAGGCGCTCCTAAGTGCCTTACATTTTGCCAATCCATTCTGCATCTCTCTAATTTTCAGGGCTTTCAACACTTTCTGGGGAGCAAAGCCTGTGGATAACCCGAGTAAATGACTTTTTCCATGAATAGAGATTGGCCAGGGAAAGCTGAGTGATAAACAGAATAATCCTTTTTGTGCTTTTCCCAGCTCCAATCCTCTTTGCACACCAAATAAACACTCCCAAGCTGCTTAGAGCAAAATCTCTAATAGGCTGTGGTACTCGGGCTGCGCAGGGCTTGGCTGCGTGTCAGACGGAGGGACAGGACAGTGGAATAAAGTCCCAAGATTTTTTGCAGAATTAGTTTACATACCCCCAAGCACAGTGTATTTTGGCACTTGGGCTGCATTACAATGTAATCCACTAGCACTCAAAATAGCCTTAGCCTCAAAAATGGCTTTTTTCCTCATTTCTTTGGCTTTTCCCAGAGCCCCGTGTTAGGACAGAGAGCTCTGGGCAGTGGGACCCGGGGAACATCAGGGTTAGGTGGCCGCGAATGCCCGTGTCCCTGCCTGGACCCCCCCACGGAAGCCGCCGTGACCTGAACAGCCAGAGGCAACCTGCTCCTGCCCTTGGTGCCCGTGGCCGCGGCTGTGGAGGACGCGCACGGCTGCCCGGGGACGACGGCTCGTAGCCCTTCCCGCTGGGATGCGGGGATGAGCATGGGGTCCGGAGGCTGGGTGGCTCACACGCTGGGACGTGCTAACCACCTCTGAAGCATTGTCTCCCCCTTTGCCAGCTTTTGTAATTATTATTATTTGGTGTCTGAGGTTTAGTGTTTGTTTGGTTTTTTTCCCCCAAGCCATGAGCGTAAATATTTTGGGTCAGCATGGGAAATGTCTACGGGCTTGTGGAGCTGGTTTAGCTTCTAGTGTTTCTTCAGGATGTTTTAGGTAATGGTTTGACACAGTTCTTGAAGAAACCAAAACAATTTGAGGCTCAGGCTGTCAGAAGATTTCCCCAGAGGAGCACAGAGGTGAGGCTTCTGCCTCGGCAGCAACAGCACAAGGGAGATGCTCAAGTCAGGGTTTTAATCGTTCAATTTCTGCTTCTGTGCGAGTCCAGTAAAGCTCTGCATTTCCAAAGTGACCAACGTCCTTGGCTTCTGCAAGGGTGCTCTTTATTCCTGTATTAGGAACGGCTGTGTAGAAATAACTTGTGTAAAAACAGAGCTCTTCTCCCTTTCCCGGGGAGGGGAAATGAACAAACGCGGGAACTGTTTGACCAAAGCGCAGGCCAGCCCTAGAACAGGTGGTAGCTGTTACTGGCGAGTACAAGAACGATTTTGCAAGTAATTAGTTAAATTGCTCAGCCAGCATCTCTCTGAAGAAATACCCTCTCAAATGCACAGAACCAATTCATTGAGAAGCGGCTCTCCGTGTGCACTAACGTTCGGTAAAGCAAGGTAAATCTGTTCCGAGATGTCCTCCATGAAGCGTAGTGAGAACTGAACTGCGTACACAACTGCTACTTTTAGTTAAAAAGAAATAATTTCACTCAGCCCGGCTCCAACGCCAAGATGGGTTCAGTTGGCCCTGCTGTGCGTCACCTGGAGTTCGCTCATGGACCCAAGTTCCATCACTGTCGTGAAAGAAGGCAAAATGCTTGTGTCCTTCCTGTGTCCTCATTTTCACCCCCTTTGTGCACCCTCAGAAAGAAAACGTTTCAGAGCAGAGGTGGGGACGTATGTTCTGTTGGAAGGGCGTTCCCGCCCGCTGAGTTTCAGCCCCTTCCAGCGTTTTCTGCGTCACCCGCAGGCCTGGAGCTGCTGGCAGGGCGGTTAAGTGCGCGGGCAAGGAGCACAGCTGTACAACGCGTCTCCGTACGGCTCCGGCGGTATGGCATAGCCACGGGGCTGCTCTGCGTCGCAGAGCCCGGCTGCCGTCTCCAGAGCAGCCTCGCCGCCGCAGCCCCTCGGTGGCATTTGGGCGCAGCGATGCTACGGCAGCATGGTGGCCGCCGGCCCTGAGGCACGCGGTGGCGAGGGGAGAGGCTGATTCGGCTCCCGCCGCTGCCTGGACATCCAGAAGTCCTGAGGAACCCAGCGTTGTGAGCGTGGGTGAGAAGGTACCTGCCCCTGTGGATCAATGCAGCCTTTCTTCTGAGAAGGGTTTCCTGCCGCCTTCCAGCATAACCTGTCGCTTGTTGGGGTGCGCCTGCGCTGGGTAGCTCATACCCGAACCCTGCTCGCGGTTACATGCCGGGAGGGGAGGAGGACGGTGAGTGCGGTCTCTGCTTCTGCAGAACTCAGCTGTCGCTGCGCTGAAGGCTGTCCCGAGTCACCCACTTCTGCAAGAAACAGTATCTTGCTGCGCTGTGCCTGCTAATTAGCTGTAAGTGATATAATGTGACTGGGATTTCAGCTCAAGCGTGAGTGACCTCTTCCCAGCTAGCCACGGCGCTTGGCCTGAGTGCTGCTCCCGGACAAAGCATGCTGGGAGCATCCCGCACCGCGGAGCATCCGCAGCTGGGCAGCTGGCACCAAGCCTGACCTCGCCAGCTTTGTGTTGCTGCCTCCCTTGTTCCTGCGCCCCTGATGCTGTGAGCGCGAGCACGCAATTCCCGTCTGCCACCCAGCCCCCAGGCTGGCACTGCTTGGCTGCCTCCGGGGACCCGGAGGAGTCCGTGAAAACGAGCCTGGCCTTGCTGGGAGCTTCATTCCCTGCTGAGGCCAGAGGTTGGGGCCCCGTGTGTCTCCAGGGAAGCTTTGATGCGCGCCGGAGTGCCTGGTCCCACAGGGGCCGTGCTGAGGGACGGGCTGTGGTGGAACAGAGAGCCGCTCGGTGCCACATGCCCCCGCTTGCGGTTGTCTGTGGCATGGCATTGGCACGGCATTGGCACAGCGTTCCTCCCAGCCTTTCCTCCGTACCTCTCAGCAGACTCCGTGACCCCAGACCCCCGTCAGCACGGCCACTCTGGGAAACCCAGGCTGGTTTGCTAGAGGTGCCACAGGATACGTCCCTGACACCGCCTCAACACTGGTGCTGCAAGGGTTTGAACGTTTGACACTTCCACCCTCCAAAAAATGCAACAAAAATTCATTTGCAAAAATACACCCAGCAAACTCCACCGTCTGAAATTAGAAGTGTGATTTTACATTTCAGTGCCAACCGTGGATGAACAACAGGTCACACACAAACATAAATGGCCGCGTGATTAATATTGGATGAACTTTTAAAATTTGGATGCCAACAGATGCACGATAAATTTTTCCCACAAAGTAAACATACAAGGATGGTTCTTGTGCCAGTTTTCAGTTCTGCTGCGAGTTACAAAAGTAAGCTAATTGCCGTTAAAAATAGGGAGCAGCAAATCCTCTTACCAGAGAAGCTGCAGTTTCCAAACCTGCCACAGCCATCCTTCCCATAGCCGCATATTCATAGGGAGATAATCTGCCTGGCCAAAATTTCTCACTGCGGGAATGATATTGAGTAGGTAGAAGATAGCTACGAGAGCAGGGGGAGATTAAAGAGTGTCTGCGGGGCTCCTCCGTGGCGGCCGTTGACTCCTGCACGTGCCCCACGGACTTGCACGGCCGACGGTGCCGGTGCCTGGAGTGCGCTGCCCAACTCGCACAAAACCCCAGCCCTCTTCAGCGATGCAGAAATCCTTCTACTTACTGAAGCAGTGACTGTTAATAATTATTAATTGGAAAAGGCTCTCTCGGGGCCAGGCGTGTGCGGGACAAGTGAGTGCTTTGCAATTCCAGCATGAAGCGCGCCACTCCGCAGCACTGAAATGAGAGCAGCTCTCCCAGCATCCCCAGAAAGGAATGGAATGGTTACTGCGTGCCGTCCCGCGTGCTCTGCGTTCCCCTGAGGAGCCAGGAACCCTCAACAGTGAGACAGAAAACTGTAATTCAATCTGAAATTTAGGTGGAGAAGCACATTTCCAGCTTCTCTGTAAAGCGCTTGCAAGCCTGGCCCTGCGTGCCCTGGAGCTGCAGAGGGGTTTTGCCTCGGGGATGTTTGTTTTGTGGCAGCTGTGGCAGCAGGGCTTGTGGGGGACAGTGACCCCCAGAGGGATGCTGTGGGGAGGGATCTGGGACCACCGGGGTGGCGGGATCCAGGGGAGAAGGATGAGGTGGCCGCAGCAGGTGACAGCGAGATGAACTCGGTGCAGAGGAACAGAGCTATCAACAGCCCCTGCTTTGCAGGGCGCTCAGAAGTTTCCTGCCCAGCTGTAGGTGGTGGGAGAGCGGCCCCAGCCCAGCGCCGTGGAGCCGAGCAGCAGTCACACACACGCTGGTGCAGGACGATGCGGGATGGGATCAGTTGTAGATGTGGGGCCTGGGGAAAACTTGGCTTAGGAGAGAAACTGCCTCTTTCAGGCGTGCCTTCCTTTGTGAGGGGCAGGTAAAGCAGGATCGACGGACCAGTGGGGACTTCCAGATTGTGGGGAGAGGTCACAGCCGGAGAGACGACCCGATCTACTCGTCATGCACGGGGGCTTGTGCTCCCGCTGCAGAACTTGCTGCTCCCACTTACCGGCCCTTTGGTGGAGTGACACGGGACCCGCCCAGCCCACGCGCTGCAAACAGCCTTTATTTTCTGGGAAAGGAGAAAAGTTGAGAGCTGGGGAATTGAATGCCCTGATGAAGGGCACCTGCCGGATTCGTGGTCCTGCCGCCCGTCACGCCAGTGATGTATTGCAATAACACATCACGGGAGCAGCGGCATTTGGTGAAGTATGGCTGCCATCGATCACCGCACCAGCGCTGCTCGCACCATACATCAGCGAGGCTCTGGCTCCCCGCAGCGAGTGCCGGCGCAGGCGAGCGGGCAGGGTAGCCTGCCTTTGGGTGCAGTGTGGCTGCCCACGGCCTGGCCTGGCCAGGGATGGCGGGGGGACAGGGAAGGTGTCCAGAAGCTGGGGGTACCTTGTGATGCTCTGGAGCTGCATGATGGGAACATCCCCGCCCTGGAGCAGCTCCCCCAGACCCAACGCATCATCCCTGCCCAGCGTGTGAGGAGTGCCCTGGGGGCCAGCGGCCAGCTCCGTGAGCCAGGGCACCCAGTCCTGGCAGAGAGGAGGAGTGTGCCTCCGTGCCTGCCTGCGTCCCTGCTCCCATCGGTCTCCCCGAGGCTGCAGGAGGCACGGTGCAGGCAGGGAGAGCACGTCTGTCTGGGGTGGTCAAGGCAGGCGCAGCACTGAGCTGGCTCCCCATCCATCGTGGAGAACCAGTGCGCAGCACAGCCCCACGCTGTAGCACTCACCCCCGAAATCCAGCTGGTTACTGCGTGCCAGCGCGGGGATGCTCCTCGAGGACGCCCCTCGCTCTGCACCCCCAGCTCTGGCTCCTGCTCAGAGCTTCCAGCAAGGAGCAGCGGGTGCGAGGGCTTGACTGGTATTTTGTCGCTGGTCATGCAAATGGCAGCTCCCTCGGCTGAAGGGCTGCGAGAAAAGGGGCCTTTTGAGAGCTACAGCAATTTTCCTGGTGAATAGGAGTTGCTGTTCCTGTAACACGAGTTGTTCACACACATGCAGTCATGTCCTGTTTGGGGCTTATGTAATGGGATGGAGGGGCTCCAGTGAGGGACCGACCCCGCGGAGAGGCACTCACGCCGTCTTGGGCTGGCAAAATGAGCAGGACTTTTCCAGGCCCCGCTGAGATGTTTATTTATAACTCCCACCGTCTGGCAGAAACCTTGCCAACCAAAACACGCCATGGGTTTTCCAAGGGGTGAGGAGCACTCCTCTCAAAGAGGGTTTTTGAGGGGGGCCCAGGATATTTGATAGGAGTTAAGCTGTAAAATTAGTTTCAGAGCAGCGGGTTGTCTCCTTCCCAGCACGCTTGGCTGGCGTCTGCGGGAGCATTAACCCCTCGCCCGCCTGCTCCCGACCCCTGTGTCCACCTCACTCCTGTGGCCGGGGCAGCGCGTGCCTGTGCTGGGCTTGCGGGACCATGGGGCCGCTATGGTGACGATGTCCTGCCTGCAGGTCACCCCCGGCTCCCCGGTGGGATGTCCTGAGCCGTGCCCCCAGGGCCTGCTCTGCAGCTGCGGGAACGTCTTTACCTGCCATTCCTTGCAAAGATTCAGAAATGGTGAAGGTATACACTGCCCTGGCCACCGCAGAGAGGGCTGACCCAGCCGTCCTTCCTGCGTCCGCACTAGAAGCAAGAAGCTGACCAGCACTGATGCCTGGGAGAAGCTGTGAAGTAGTGGGGAGCCAGCAAACGCCGTCTCCATCGTTTGGTGTTGACGGTGCTGGTCACCAACAGGCAGTGATGGGCAGCGGCAGGAGCTTCTGGTCTCGCACTTTATCTGCTTCCCACCCGTACTCCTCTCATCCCTGCTGGGCTCCGTCAGCCCCGGATGAATTTCCCGTTGCAGCTGGAAAAGGCAGGACCTGCAGAGAAGAGAAAGACCTGGTTCAGCAAGAGTCGCAGTGCCTGAAAGCCTCAGCGCGGTGTGGATGTTTGCAGAATCTGTGAGCCTTTCTTTTGGGTTCAGCTGTGAAACTAATGTTCTCTTTGTTTTCTGCTGAATGACAATGAATCACTAGAAACTTGGAACCATTTTAAGGATGAATAAATGACACCTTCTAAGCTCCATGTTTATCTACTATTCTGCTACCAGAGCGATTTCATAGCAGAGCTATCAATGAATTTAATTTACATAATGGTTTATCATATACTTCAATATTTCAACTACACTTCATTAGGCACCACCACCAGCAGTTACATGCTCCCTTATAGTTCCTGCAAAGTTTGTGTGAAATGCAGCCTCCACAACTATTAGTGATGCTTTAAAAAAAGAAGGAAAAAACCAAAAAAGACTCAAACTACACAGAGCTGCGTTCAAGCGGCTTTTTCAGCTCGGCTCACACAGAGGGAGCTACCCACCGGTGAGCGGTGTGGGGGGCAGCGCTGTCCCCAGCGTGGTGGGGAAGAATATTTAGTTTTCCCAAACTGAGAGGAAGTAACTTCTCAGTACTATGTTTTCAACTCTGGAAAATAAATTCTGGTTTATTTGGTTATTTATTGATTTATTCCCAGAAAGCTGGAGGAAACGCAGCCCTTGGGTGCCCCGGTCCCTGTGCGTGCTCCTGCAGCAGGAGCTTCCAGGAGTGGGAGGACGGGGAAGATGCGCGCCCGAGCCAGGTCAGGTCAGGGTGCAGCTCCAGTGCTTGGCCCCTGACGGATGTCCTCTGTGGGCGAACTGAAAGGATTTAAACCCGGGCCGTTTTAGCACTGCCAGCTTTTCAGGTGAGGAAGCGACAGGCGAGATGCTGCAGAGCACATGAAGCTCTGGGCAGTGGCAGGAGCTGTGTTGGTCCAGGCTGCACCCCCCAGGCTCCCCCCGTCGCGGCGCTGGGGAAACCTCTGCTGCGGGGCAGCCCCAGAGCATCCCCCGGCATGGGCACTGACCAGGGTGGGCTGCGGGGCTGCTCGCTTTGACCACTGCCTGGTGGCAATAGCACGTTGGGGACCCTCCTGTGTGGCGGTGAGCGGGGGGCTCAGGACGGAGCGTGGTCTCTTGCTTTCTGCGTGTGTGCACGGTCAGACCCAACCCACACCAGCCACCACTCTCCGTAAGCGCAATCAAACGGTGCCGCTTACTATGGCTTCGTGTTTGTATTCTATCTGAGCTTCTGGGGATGAACAGAAACTGTCCCCCGTACCTTCAGCCCCTCCGTCGGCAGAGGAAAGGCCCTGCAGGCACTGATGCGCTGAAGAGGGGTTTTGTTTTGTTCAGTAGTCGGGGCTGTAATCTGGGCATGCTAAAACGAGTGGCGAAACCTCTGATTCTAACCAGTTCCTGTCTGGTGTGTACATTTTTGAGACCCATAATTCGTACAGAAACAGAGGACGGTGAGGTACGCAGGTGATGGCCGAACAGCGTTGGAACGGAGCAGAGGCTGGTAGAGCACCCCTGCGTCCCTGCAGCCATCTCCCTCCCTCCTGCGGTTCACGGGACACCAGTAACGCCTCTCCTTGCCCGGCCCAGGACGGCGTGGGCCGGTGGGGGAACCTGGCCCTGGCAGAGCCGGGCATCCGGAGCGCTGATCCCGCTTCGGCAGCAGCCAGGTCCGAGCTGCGGCAGGCAGGGATTTTCCGCCGTGCCTGGTACAATGCTGTCGGGCTGGGAGCTGGCTTTCCCCTGCGTCTGTGTGTCAGCATGTGTGCCACATCTTCAGTAGCATCTTCTTACATAATTTATGGCAAGGATAACATAAAGGTTATTTTAAAAAATAAAACAACCTTCCTTACATTTATTAAATTTGCTGGAACATCCCATATGCACCTTTGCCAGCTCCGGTATTACCCACAGGGGTCTGATCTGCATGTCACATTAGGCAGATGGAATATTTTATTTATTCCACCTAGGCTGTAACAGGGAATTTAAACTATTTGCACAACATGTTTGTGCTCCGGAACATGGCACAGGATGCTGCAGAGTGCCCTGACGTGCTGTGTACCTCAAATACGTGAGATGCTGGTGATGTGGAGCTCGGACCAGCGACTCCTTGGGAAACGTTTGTGCAGCAACATAAAGTGACTTCAGTGCTGCCAAACACAGAGACGCTTTGTTAGCAGATCCTGTGTTTCTTCATTGGAAATGGGTTTCTGCTTAGAATGAATCGTTAGCTTTTGGTTTAGTTTTTGCATTCACCTGAATTTCACAGTTTTGGCTCTTAAAAGCCAAAAAGTGGATGGAAATGAGGAAGCTTCAACCCCTGATTGGTGCTGGTTAAACAGCGTGTTCTTGCCTTTAGTAGCTTGTCAGGAGAGTGGATTAAAGATTCAGCTGTGCTCTGATAAGAATCATGAAGGATGTATATGTTTGCATTGTTTTTGGCAAGAAACATCCAAATGATCTGTATTTATTATATAAAATTGATTTTTTTTTGGCATACATGCTATTTTTCATGGATTTTGGCCTCACACCAACACAAACAGGGTGATCTTGAGCAAAGCCATGCATTTTTAAGTCTCCCTTTGGAGAATTTTCAAAAGAATCCGGGGTCATGGATTTGTCTGTGAGTTTGCTCTTGCTGCAGATAGCAGAAATGGTGGAAAACCACATTTCCAGCGTGGCTGCAAGGTGCCCGTTGCTGTAAGGATTTCATTGACATTTGCAGTCCTGCAGCACTGGGAACTCAGACTGGGAAGTGGCGGGGAGGTGAGGGTGGGCTCAGGCAGGGCAGGAACTGCTCTCGGTGCTGGTATCTCGGCTCACTGCTTCGGAGAGGCTCCTCTTCTCCGGAGATGGAGGAGTTGCTCCACCAGCAGCTGTCTCCTGCTAGAGCCTGCCCACTGCCGGGGGGTTTCTGGCACTAAAACCATCGCAGTGGCTCAAGGGGGTCTCAGAGGATGCAGTGATGTTCCCCAGGGGGGCAGGATCCTGGCTGGGAAGCCCGTTTGAGCTCCGCTCTGAATCATGGAGACACCGACCCTGCCAGCTGCCGGGCTGGGACCGCGTGGAGCAGTCCTGGGGAGGATGGAGCCGGCTGATTTAAATCGTGTTGGACTTGGCGTTGCGTAGATGCACAGTGAAACAGTAATGGCAGGCATATTGTCCTGCATGAGAAATAATTATTTGGAAAGACAACATGTCAAAATGTCCCTCCAGCCCGTCGAAGACAGCGGTGCCCCGGCAGACCTGACAGAACAGCAGGCGTGGTCACTTCGGGACCAGGAGGGCAGGATTTTGTCCAAAGGCTGGAGCAGGGGCCTGTCCCTGAGGTTTTCTGTATCTTCTGTACCACATTTCTCCTTGCACAGACAGAGCCTGCAGTTACTCTTTTCACATCCCAAACAAAGGGATTACATCCCTTTGTTCCAAGTCATTGTAAAAGTCTGAGGAACCTCTCAAAACAGATTTCTCTGCTGCCTTCATCCCCGGAGAGGAGCAGCCCCAGCAGAGCTGGAGGGGTCCAGGGCTCTGAGTTCAAGCACACAAGGACCCTGTGTGTGGGACCCTGGCTGCGGGGTTGCCACCCGAGAGCTTCCCTGGCTGCTCTCCGCTGCCTGTCGCAGAGGGTTTGTCCCCTCACGTGGGACCCGGCTCTCAAACCGGGCAGAATTCATGTTTGCCATTCCTGAACAGAGACATCAGGCTGGAGCCCACAGCCGGCTTCCTCTGCAGATGATTGCTGTTTTGTTTCTGCAGGTGGTGTTCATATATTCCTCTTCAGACCCCTTCCTTGTACGGTGAGCACAATGTGAACAACAGCTCGGTTGTTGTTTAAAAGGAAAGGAGGGAGATGGCTAGAACTGGCAGAAGAATCACAGGCTGAGGTTTCGCTCACGGTATTGACTATAGACGTACTATACTCTTCTGTTAATGCCAGCTGTACTCCTCCAGCTCTAGAAAGCTGCTGAGGACACGGAGACAGTTCGTGGGGAAAAACGTGGCTTTTAACGTCTGGAGAGAGGCTGCAGGCACAAGAGGTCACCGTCCCGTCCGGGTGCGCTATAGCCAGCCCGTCCCTGAAAGCAGCGAGCTCCGGAGAGGCGGGATGTGGGGTGATGGGGCAGACGCCAGTAAACGAACAGCAACGTCGAGGAGCCGCCCGTGGGACCCACTGGGATTAAGAGGCTTATTCATAACTTTTCCAAACTTTTGGGAAAGACATTAGATAAACAGGAGCATTTCATGATGCCCTGCTCTGGCCCAGCCCCTTTCACCTCCCAGGGAGGGGAGCAGGGTCTGACCAATTTTATCAGAAGCCTCCCAGCTTCAGGGAGGTCAAAATTAAGCTTTTTGAATGTACTTCTCTCTGTGCTTTTGCCCTTGTTTTCCAAGCAAAGACAGGGAGCGTGGAGATCCCTCGGGGTTGAGTGATGCGCTTACCCAAGGCAATGACCAGCGAAAGGCACACGGAACCTGGATGCGGGCAGCTGACTGCTGCCGCTCGCACAGCAGATGCCAATTAAAATCCCACGGCCCCTCGTGGGAAGGGTGCTCAGGAACTGTAAGGCGTTGCTTAAAAATGGTGATGCAGCGGACTGCCCCCAGCCCTGCTTTTAACCGCCAGCATATTGGGGTTTTCTTATCGAAGGAAGAGCGTTGTAGGCACTGTGAATGGAGCCGGCATCTACCGCAGAGATAATCGGGGGCTCTGGCAACGCCGTGTGGGAAGGCACCCGGGCTGGGGCGGAGGTCGCGCAGCCTCAATCTATTGCTAAACAGTCCTCGCAGAAAGCCCTTCTCTTGGAATTCATTATGATAAAAATTTAATTTGTATGTCTTGAAAAACTCTGTTGAACCTGGAAAACAGCCCTCCTCGAGGCTGGTGAGCTCTTGCCTTTCAGAACATTGTTTGCGGAGATAAAAATATTTCTGCCACACTTGTCACATGTATTTGAAAAACATATTAATCATTTAAACAAATATTAGCTCCGAAAGCCTATAAATACATTCACTGGGAGGAATATACCCTTTGTTGTAATATTACAATGAAAAATATGCTAATATAGTTGCCTAATTGCTTGTGTTTGAATAACCTCTTTTGTGACAATAAATGTTTGTGGCAGCATCATTCAAACAAGAAATGGAGAAGCTGGTGCCAGTGAGGATCACGCCTGCCTCTGCCATCGCTCCTGATGTGAGAGGAGCAGCGGTTCTTCCTCCTGTGTCAGGAGCCGGTGTGCATGGGGTATAGGCAATATTTACGGACTCTCTGTTACAGACCCTTTCCAGAAAACCCACACCCCGTCCCAGGAGGCACCCTGCGCCCAGCCTGCTGCGGCACCCAGCGCTGGACCCCAGTGCCCCGGCGGGTGCAGGCGCTGCGAGGCTGCACGCGGGGCTGGGCAGGCGCTGTGGGAACAGGGCCACCCTCACAAAGCGCCCTTTATTTTGCTGCTTCCCATGGCTTCTGGCTGGAGGAGATAAGGATCGGGGCTCTGGTTACAGCTGGGGCTCAGCCTTGAGCCGAATATCATAGCAGGGTGAGTTTTTGCTGGAGGTGAAATCATTTGGGGTAAGGGAGCAGAGCATCGCTTGCGAGTTGTTTGCCACGTCCTCTGGCTCCGTTGTGTTTCTGAGGCTGGGTTCAGGCTCTGGCACTCGTGGAAATCCTCGTGCGCAGCCCCTGCAGCAGGCACAAATGAGGGGTTGTTGTCGCAGCTTGGTGGGAGTTAATGCCCAGAGCGATGCTCTCTACGTGGGAAAGGACTCTCAGGGAGAGACCTGGCTCGGCAGGGGTTCCTCTCCCCAGATATTATCTGCCGTTCCAAGCCTGAGAAAGCAGGCAGGTCTCCCTCCCGCCCCTCCTCTGCCATCAGCAACACCCAGAGAGAGGAAGAGTTAAACGTAACGGCACTTAAGGAAAATATTGTAAAGTCCTCTTGAAATTCCCATCAAACTCAATTAGCAGGGCAATGATATACCTAAACAACTGGAATGGGTTGACTTTTTATGCTTTGCTGGATAGCTTCCAAGTTGATAATGAAATTGCACCGGGCTGCAAGATAAGTGGTTCTGAGCATCTCCTGCGCGGAGCTTGGGAGGCTGACGGCCGGTGCCACAGACACCGTCTCCCGCCAGCACCCCCACGAGCCGCTTCTCCCTGGGACCAGGCCCTGGGCACTGGCGATTCCTGACCCCACAGCCTCTGCCCCCACACAGCCAGCTCCTCCCGGGGTCTTCCCAGGGGGAACATTCTTCCCGCAGCGGCTGGGCCCCACTTCGCCACGGCCAGCCCTGCTCTGGAGGGGCAGCTCTGGCAGGGGGCTGCAGGAGCCCCCCTGGAGAGACACAGCTCTGCGGAATCCACACTCACCAGTAATGCGGGGAGATAAGGAGCAGTGGCTTCAGGAGGAGTGATGCTGTCTGGAAGGTGGGAAGGGTGGTGAGACCTGGCTGGGGCTCTCCCTGCCCGGGGCTGCGCGGTGAGCCAGGGGCTGGGGTGGGCTCCGCTCCCGCTCCCGCTCCCTCCCCGCCTGCGTGTGCCCAGCTGGCAGGAGCACGGTGATATTTTTTTTAACAAAGAGTTTGCTTTCCAGAAAATATAGTTCTGGGATGAGTGACAATATTTGTTAATTTGGATTTAATCTGGTGACTAGTGGGACAAAATAAAAAGTGAAAGGGATATTTTCAGCAAAACAAAGGCTTGGTTTTCAGCTTTGTCAAAATGAAGCATTTGAACCTTCTGTTCTGGAAAGATGCTCTCTTTCGAGATAAAACTCAGTTCGATTAACAAAAGAAAATGGAAGTGGTGGGAAGGAAACGCAGCGTCCAGACCTCGCAGAGCAGGTAAATCCCTTGAGGGGCTGGTTAGGAGGCCGTGAGTGGGGCACTGACAGCACCTGCCTTGGTGCGGAGGGCTAGAGAGACTTTAAAAATAAAGAACTTAATGCACAAAGACGTGGTTGCCAAGGGGACTGCAGCTGGCGACTGCGCTGCCTTCCTCTGCCGGCTCCTGCCCGTGTGGCGGTGGGCGATGCTCGGCGATGGGGACCCCCTGCCCGTGGCTGGCCGTGGGGGGAGCGGAGCTGGCATGGGCGGGGAGCTGCCAGGGCCAGTGAGGGCACTGCGCCTGCGAGCTCCCCTCGGACGGGTCACTTAGCCGAGCCCTGGCCAGCGTCTCCTCCCGGTGCTCCAAAGCGTTTCTCTGCTCTTCTGGTGCTGTAGGCAGGCTCCAGAGTCTCGGTGCCTTTCCACTGCTCTCATTTGTGCCTTGATGCTCCAAGAGCCCATCTATTATTCTCCTGTTCATCCTGCTCCCCCCCCGCTCCATTCTCCTTTGGCTCTGGGATCCAGAGTTCAGCTCCGCACGGTCAACGCTGTCTGAGTGCGGTGTCTCATCTCGCACATGTGGGTAAGTCAGCCATGGAATTATCCTGTAATGTGGAAATCATACCATTTCTCTCTGATCTTCCCTGAGCTTAGCATTTCATCTCACTTATACTAAATGCAGCATGACTAAGTAGGCAAGAAAGGGATTTGAGCCCTTTTGTTACTTAAAATGTGAATTAGATGTTCCTGAGGGAAGTTTGTGTCACATTTGCAAGTTAAAAACGCATCAATTATCTGTGCACAGACCCCTTCCAGCGTGGTGGCGAGGGAGGAGCGGAGCTGGTGCCTTCGGAGGCCCCATGCCAATGGAACTGCTTGCGTGTGGGTGGCACGGTGCCGTCCTTCATCCCAGGCTGGGGTGCGCGGTCCTGCTCCCTGCGCAAAGGAGGCCTGGAAGTTAGATCCCACGTCACAGCTGGAGCAGGTCATCCCCGTGCTTTTCCAGAGGAGCTGAGACTGTCTCCAGGGATGGAGGTTCCCTGGCCACTGCTCCGGCACTGGACTACTCTCGCGATGAAGAACCGCTCCCTACATCCAACTGGAATTCTGCTTCTCGTGCAAAGACTGTGCTTAGGCAGAAGTGATCAGTGTTTGGAGTGAGCAATGTTGTTCCACATGTTGCTTAGAAAAAATAACGAGAGAGATCTTCCCCTGCCTGGCTCTCACCAGCTGGGTTTGAACAGTTTGTGTGGGCTTGGTGGGAGCAGGGGGCCATCAGTGCCCACGTTTCCCTTGAGCCCCGCGACGCGTGGCCGTGGAAGCTCCACCGCAGGCCAGTGCCCGTGGCTGCAGGAGCGGAACGGCTGTGTGGTGGGAACTGGCACGCTGGCTGCACAGTTACACGACAGTGATGGACTCACAGGTAACACTGCTCTCTCCTTAAATTGCACGGGACGTAAATACCAACGTGTCAGTCATTTTTCCAGTGAGGCCGTATCTGCAGCTTCCCCCAGCCAGGAGCCGTTTGTGATGCCCCTAAAGCAGCGCAGAAATGTCAGAGGTGTCAGGGAGAGCAGCAACACCCGGTGCTTTCCCGGCGCTGGCTCGCGGATTTCCTTAGGCACAACCCGTTCACACCAGTGCTGCAGCCCCTCGGCCCTGCTTCTCAGCGTGTCAGATCTCATTTGTGCTCAAGGCTCCGGTGACGACCTCTCCAGATAAATTATTCTATTGCCCGATTGACCTCTGCTTATGAATACTTTGCCCTAATGTTTTACTTGAATTTTCTCTTTTCTATTTTAGGGCTCTTCCTCTTTGATGCTGAAAATCTCTGTCCCTTCCTATTTTGGGCAGCCTCCTGTTACCGTGCTGCTTCTGGGCTATTTCTGTGCGAGACCTGCGGGTCACGGAAACCGCTGCCGGGGACTCCCGGCTGCACCGTGTTTTGGGGAAGGAGACATTCTTCAAACGCCCTCAGCGGGGAGCAGGCAGATGTCTAGCAGGTACGTGTTGAGAGATGCGAGAGCCGTAAACAAGACCGGCAGTTGCTGCGGGAGCTTTCTCCCTGTGAGGAGCGGGCGATCGGCCGGCATGTCCTCACCGGGGTGAGGGGATGGCAGGCAGAGGCCGAGCAGGCTGCTCTTCGGGGGAACCTCACAGTCCAGCTCACGCAGAGACGGGTCAACTGTGTCTGGCAGAAGAGGCTCACCTGAGCACAGCCCCTTAGATATCCCCCCAAAATGCAGAGAGCAGCACAGCCAGCCCTTTCTTTCCTGGTAATCTTCTCAACCCTGCCGTTTGCTCTGTCTGCCGGGGTCCATCCCGCACAGCTGTGCTGCTCGGGGGGCTCAGCACCATCTCCCAGTTAGCATATCCCAGAGTGCTGGCTGAGCTTGGGGGATGCTCGTGTTGGACCCCAAACCTCCATCCCACAGCCAGGCATCTCGGGGGCAGGACCCACTGGTGCCTTGCATTGCAGCTGGCCTTGCGGGGCCGAGCGTCAGGACAGTGTGGGGACAGGGGTGTCACCCAGCCCCACTGAGGGACGGGGTCCCAGCTGCCTGCGGGGCCTGGCAGCCAGATGCTGGGAGGAACGGGAGTTTCTGCGTGAAGCTCAGCTGCAGGAGCAGCTGAAGGAGAGGCAGCGTTTTCCCTCCAGCCCAGCTGCGGTGCTCAGCAGCCTTTGGGAAGGATCCCAGCTGCTGGAAGTGACAACCTGACTCAACAGGCTGAATTGGGAGCTCTTTCCAGTTCCAAACACTCTTTCTCGAGATGAAAAAGGTTAAAGAAACCCAGCTGCTTTCTGAGCTCAGCAGCTGAGCTGGAGGGTGGGATAAAGGCTCCCTGGGATGGGAGGGAGATGCAAACACTTCGTCAGCCCTTTTGGAAAAATGCTCCGGGAGTGTTATCTCTAAACAAACAAAAATGGTGTGGGAACGAGTGGCGTGGTCTCTGTTTGGCTCTGTGCCTCCAGTGTCCCCAGGTCCCAGCACTCACCAAAGCCAGAGGACAAGGGCCCGGCAGAATGACTGGCTCCCAAAGTCAATGGCGATGAGAAGCTGTCAGTTTTCTTTGAAAGGAAACATCTATTCCTCCTGCTTGCAGAAAAGAAACCTGGCAAACACGACCTCTGAAACAGAATGCAATGGCATTATTTTGGAGGGAACAGGGAGAGGTAGACTGGCACAGCCCGGGTGGGCACTTTGGGTACGGGCAGAGGGGAGCAGGTGAGGCCGGAGCAGGGACCGGCTCGGAGCATCCCTGCACTGTGTGGCCTGAGTCTGCTCCCAGCTTCCCCTAAGGAGACCTACCCCGCGCCTCCCGGAGCAGCTGTGTACCGGGAACCCCGGCTCCTGTCCAGTGGTGGAGCAGAAAACTGGTCGCATACTGGAAGTTTAACCACCATCGATTTTCAGTGTGTCCCTTTAAACCTGATGGAGCTAGAGTTGCACAGGGCACTCTTGGGACAGAATTGCTGCCACCTAATTGATTTTGATTTTATTTTCACTGCAGCAGTGTAATTATGAAAGCCAGCCATAATTATTGAAACACAACTAGAAGTATTTCATTATTAAAATACCCCTATGACTTATTATTAATTCATTAAATAAATTTGGATTATATCCCTCAATAATTAATGCACTGAAGTTTATTCTATGAACTCTTCCTTTTACCAGTAATGTGTCAGCTGTTGGTATTAAAGGGAAAAAACCCGTGTCCCGCTGGATGGCTTGGCTTTGGGGAGCTGCTGCCTGTTTACAGCCCCAGATCCGGGCGGAAGAGCGGCTGCATGTGCTGGCGGGAGCCGGCCCGAGGGCCCTGGGGTTTGCTGGGGACCCTGCTTTGGTGGCTGTGCCCGCCGGGAGCCTGCGGCAGAGCACATCTGTAACCGTGCTGCTTCCAGCTGCCGCTCCCGCAGGAAGCGGTCACCATTCACGCTAGCACAGGATAAAGCTCAGCTTTCCCACTTAGCACGGCTGAGTTTCACACATTGTATTTGATGTGTGTTTATAGGAAAAACAGACAAAAACATCGACTGAAAAAATGCGTTGATTCAGAATCTGCACTCTTACCTCACGGCTTAAGCCGAGACGGAGGAGAAAAATATTTCAGCCAAATACTTGTATGGTGTTGCTGTGGAAACTGCAGTTTGAAAAGTAAACAGCTTGCTGTTTTTGCGCTGGGGCGCAAATGCTGAGCACTGGTGGGAGCAGACAGGGAAAGGCTCGTGGTCGCAGCGGGGAGATCCCGGGAAACTCCGAGAGCAGTCAGAACACAAGGAAACAGGCTGTCCTAGAAAAGCCAAAGCTCAGAGCTTCAGAGAGAAAGATGTGAGCAGGCTCGGGGTACCAGTCGTCTAGAGAACACTGCTCACGTGCAAAGGGTTTCTAAAGCAGAAATGAGAAAAATACATGTGCTTAGGGGTCTGCATGATTCAACCTGAATGATCATATTGCTTATGTGAGTCAGAGTCAAAGATGCTTCTGTTCAGGAACTCTTTGAAGTATTTATTGTGCTATTTCCTAAAGAACTAAACTGTTAATTCAGAGAGCTCAGCTGGATTTGCTGTTGTCTGGCTGCCTCGGCGAGACAGTTGGCTTTGCCAGATCTCTGTGTTTCTGCCGGCAGATGTGGTACGTGTGAACAGATCGGCGTGCTCACACGCCAGTCGCTCTGACGCGTGCCGGACCCGCTGGCACCAAGCGGCACACACAGCCACACGCGGGGCACGGCAAACGGCCTGGCAGGATTATTTTCATAGTTTAGCTGGCCACGTCGCAGAGCTCTGCTGCAGTAGTCAGAAGGATGTTCTTACCTTTGGCCGCCTTTGAGAACTGCTTCTAAAATAAGATGAAGCTGCTAAAAATGTGTCACAACACGCCAGCTTCAAGGTTTTCCCCTGGGATTTGAAGCACCACTCTGGACCCAGCCACCCTGGTAGTGCCTCGGCCCTCGTGTAAACCTGCTTTTTGTTAGGGAGGAAATCCTCATGAACACCCAATTTTAAGAACAAACAAGCCTTCCAAAACTGGTGCTTCCCAGCCCCCCTGCACTTGCTTTGCCATGAAGTTTAGTTATCAAGACACACAGCACAGCAGCACCGATTCCCTCTCCCAATGCTCCTTTTCTAGCATCCTGCTATTCTCTGTGACCTCAGAGGGTAAAGCACTTAAGTTGCCCTTGAAGACAAAAAGAGAAAGTCTTGTTTGAGGTGAAGTCAGTATCTATCCAATTTTCAGCTGCCGTCACATCGAAATGAGAAATCTGAGGCAGAGCCAGGCACAAATAGCTGATAACAGACTTTCAGGTGCACCTCCTCACTTATCGCTTCGAGGGTCACCTCTGTTTCTAAAGACTTGTTTTCCTTAAAAAAAGATTGCTTAGGACATTTAACAGTGTGGTGGTGTGATAACAAAGCCCTGCGAGGCTTTAGTTTTATCCCCGCGCTCCTGCAGAGATGCAGAGTCTCCCAATGCCGGTGTTCCTGAATTTCTTTCTGAAAAGGTTTCGTGGACCAGAGCTCTTCCTGCGGGACCCTCCCTGCCCGGTGGCTGTGACACAACAGCTGGTGGGTCCTTGCTCATCCTTGCGTCTGGGACACCAGTCTCCCACCTGCAGCCCCCTCGGACACGGGCCCAGCCCGGCGCAGAGGAGCGTTATGAACCGACTGAGACACGCTTTGTTTTGTGCCACACATGGACGTGTGGCACATACGGAGAGATGCACGCAGACTGGCGCACAGATTTGTTTAGCAAACAATAACCTGTGTTTTGTGCATGAATAAATAATCAACCTTCTTTAAAAGAAGACGACAAAAAAAACCCCAAACTTTTGCTGTCTACAAACCTCTCTTCCTCGTCTTCTGGGCACGGTAGTGCCCCTGAACCTAGACTGGCTGTCCCACGGCTGGGGGGGCACCTCTGATGCTCTCCCTTCCCAGCACCCGTCACCACGCAGATGCCATGCCCAGGGGACATCCCCTCTGCGCAGACAGGCCAGGTTCAGGGCCAAGGAGACGGCTGCGGGCTGTGCTGCCGGGGAGCAGGGCCCCCACCTTCTCTCGAGCGGCTGCTGGCTCCCTTCTCACACTCCAGCACAATTGTTTTCTGTGCTGCGTTTCCTCGTGTCTGCTCTAGCCCAGATTTCTGTGGAACGAGCAAAGCCTCTCTCCCATCTGCTCATGAGATCATTCCTCCGTCTGAACAATCCAGCTCCAAGGAGGCTTTTGTGGACAGCCAGCCTGCGAGCCCTCTGTGTACGCCATCATTTCTGCCTCTGCTCTCAATTGGACTCAGAAACGCTGCGAATACGCGCACTGTGTCAAGGCGCTGCAGTTTTGCTTGGCTGAGTGAGGCGTTCTCTGCTCCCCAAGAGCACGGCCCAGCAAGAACGCCACTTTCTTGTGCGGGGCCGATTCCTTTCTCTGTTCAGCCCAGCACCAAAAAGGCTCAAGTTCCCTCTCTGATTTGTTGCTCCTTGGTCTTCTGCTGCTCTGTTCGTTCAGGCTTCTGGCTCCCTGAGGCTTTACGTGTTGAATTGGTTTTCTGATGCTGAGGATGCTGCAGGTTGGGTGGAGTGGGTCCCCCGCTTCCCTGCCCTTACGCTGAGGAGCGAGTGCTGGAGGAGAAGACAGAAGCCTGGGGATTTCAGCAGGAGGAAGCTGAGGAAATCAGCCCTTCATGCTGGGAAGCTGGCACAGCCACCAGGACCTGCATGCTGAAGGGGAAGGAGCTAAATTCAGACAAAGACTGTCAAACCTGCACCTTCCCATGCAAGGGAATAATTGTCTGTGTCTGTGGAAGCCCTGAGCACCGGAGAGCCACCAGGTACTGTACATTAAACAAATAAATATTCTCCCACTGTCTCTCCACAGCGGTTCCTACTCTGCCTCTTGCTGAAGGGGAATAAGGAGACAGTGGACACAATTCAATTCCAGGGGTGCCTCACAGCCCGTCAGCCCCACAGTCAGTCATGGAAAGGCAGATGCTGAGCCCAGGGAGGATTTGTGCGAGAGCTCCTGCACATGCTGCCTGCGCTCCACCCTCCCGCCCTTCGCTCTTTTCCACTCCAAAAGCGTTTCTCCTCAGTGCCAGAGAACAACTGTGAAAAAGGAGCCGAGGCCCCAGCCCCATCAGGGATGAATAGGGTAAGAGAAAAGGGAGGAACTTGGGTTATGTGTGACTTGAACAGAGCGTGCCAAAAATGTCATCCCTGCAGCAGGAAAGGAGAACTCTCAAGTATTTTCATACCGTTGTTATTCCCTCTATATGTTTTAGGATACATTTGGCTCCTGCGCAGACCTCCCCTGTTACCGCACACGTACAGCCAGCCTGCAGCTTGGCTCCAGCTCTTGACCTGGAGAGCAGACCTCACTGCTTGCGGGGACCTGCCGCAATGAACTTCCCTTATTTCTTCTTCTGCAGAGTCCAAGCTCCTCTTGCCATTGGCATCAAGTTTCCGTACTCCTATAACATTCCTGTCCTTGCCAGTTGGACTTGCTCCTGTTTCCTTTGTCACTGCGCAGCCCATTGTCACCTTGGGGCAAACCCAAGCACAGCCTGGAGAGAACCTGAGGGTGAGGATGCCGACACGCCGCAGCAAAGTGCCTCCCTCCTCCTGCACCGCGAGGCGGTGGGGCTCGGCCTCCCAGGCGGGATGCTGGCTGTCCCCGCGGCTCCTCCGCCGGTGCTGCCAAGCGGGGCCGCGCCTGCTCGCCGTGGCACTGCTGCGTCAGGCTGGGACATGTCGGGCCATCCCGCTCGGTGCTGGTCAGCAGGAGCGTGTGTGGGTTTAGGGGTCTGGCAGGTCCCAGATAGTGACCAGCCCCCAGGCAGAGCTGCAACATCCTATTGTCCCCAAGTTTCCAGGGCCAAATATGAGGCAGAAAAAGGATCCTCCATATGTGCCTTGGCAAACACTCGCAGATGCATGCCCAGATGGCAGCTCCCACTCTGCAGTACCTTCTCCCTGTTCTTTTCATGGTGTCGGGAGCTTTCTTTGGTATCAGATGCTGAGTGCGTGTTTGCTGTTTACGTGCAGAGACTGGAGCTCCTATTTCAGAACAGGGGAGGCAATGGAAGAGCAATCATCTGCACTGATTGCTAATTCGAATACTAATTTTTTTTTTTAGCTCCAGCATCAGCAGGTCTACCTTTGAACATGGAACAAGGACATGGCAGAGCCTCCCGGGTGCAGCCAGAAGCTGCCTGCGTGGTTTGGGCATCCCAGTTCAGACCAGTGGCCCAAATGGAGATCAGGACACTGGGATGTGGCTGTGCCTGCTGGGCTCTAGCCTGTGGATTATGGGTACCGACTTCCAGGAGCACCAAATTAATCCAATTTAAATAAACAAATCCTGAAAAGAGAGGTTTGTAATTGAAATGCTGAGAGGTTCTTATCGCTAGCATCAGAGGGTGCAGTGCTGTAATACACAGTCCCTCTCAGGTGCTAGGAGTTATTGAGGTTGCTCCACATCTATGACAGTTTAATCAGATCCTGAAAATCAGGGGCATTATATTTTGCACCTGCTCATGGAAAAAAATGAATGATGCGGCTCCCCGTCATGGGTCTTTTATGCACAAGGCAGGCTGCTGAGAGTACATAATTCAGAGGGAAATGGAATTACACCATGAATGAAGACTAAGCCCAGAGCGTGGCTGAATGTCACACTGGGTAGAAGAGGAGCATCTCTTCTTTCCTCTTATCCAGCCTCGACAGACAAGATGCAGGTGAAATTTATGAGGCTTCTTCCACTCCCAGGGAAGAAAGGGGGCTGCGAGCACCAGATGCACCCAAAGATTTTCAAGAGAGTATTTTGGAGATGAGTTGCCTTGGTCAGGATTACCAGGACATGGGGACAGATACATTTGCTTTCCTGTTCCTTTTATAATCTGGATATGTGTGAGCATCCTTGCTTGCTTAGTTTGGGCATTTACTTATCCTATTGTCAGTACTTAAAATGCGTGAAAAATACACAGCCTGAAGCTTTAAATACAAATCCCTTCAACTTATAAGTGGCCTTAACATCTGTGAAAGGTTCTGAGTCCTCAGACAAGAAGCAAAATAACGGATTTACTTTTGATTTCTAAAACACCACCCAGAGGTGAGGAGTGAATTCAGCAGATATCAGAAAGGATTTGCTTTCATTTTCCCGCGGAAGAGCAGAAGCAGAGATGTCAAAGAGAGTTCATCGTTTGAGTGCATTCATTATCTGTCCCACCTAGGACGTGGTAACTTCTCCAGAAAGCCACCACCTGCAGAACAGCCCCTTGGAGTGGGGTGCAGGGCACCCGCAGCTTAACGGTTCCTCCTCTACAATCTCCTTACTGCAGGGACATTAAACGTGCAGAGCACACATACGCAGTGGCCACCGTAAGGCAATAACACGCACAGTTCCCAGTCAGCCGTCAGACGCTGACGTTTTTCTCTGGTTAATCAGTGAGCAGCCAGTAACATTGCTCTTTGGAGCCACCGCTGTGTGTGCTCCCCAAGACCCCACGCACCGGGACGTGCTCGTTCCTAAAGTGGTCCCAGCAAAGGTGTCACTCCCTGCTTCAGGCAGATCTGCCTGCACTGTGCCCATCCCCGGCCCTGCCAGCGGCAGCAGCTCTTGCCGCTCACCAAGCCGGAGCGGTGAATTCTTGCTGGGCACTGGTGGCCCCCAATCCCTAGCCAGAAAACGAGCTTACCAAACGCTGCGTAAGTACTGTGGAAAAATGAGTGGAACTGGGGAGGCCACAATCTGGTCATGGCAAGAGAGGATAAGATATTCATGGCAGGTTATTTGCTCGGCTCTGCCAGTAGAGATGGTCACGTCAAAACAGGCACAGAACTTCCACAGCTTTTCTGGTGTTTAATATTTGAACTACAGCTCTTTCCCCTTTGCTCTACCTTGGGTGTGGGGAGATCAGACAAAGGCAGAAGCACCTGAGGAGACCTTTCCAGCAGCTGCCATGCCTTGTCTCTTGGCCCAGGAGGGTCTCCAGACCAGTGAAAAGGCCTCCTGAGCAGGCCGCCAATGGAGTTTCATGGCCATGGATCATCTCTCTTTGCAGACTCTGGATGGCTTCCTAAAAACCAAGTATGGGCAAATAGCCCAAAACCTGCCTGCTCCCCTCCACAACTAGCACTAGCCTCTTCATCTTTTTTCTGCACCCGGCTGCTTGCCACAAGGTGTGGCACCCTGCGGGATGCTGCGGGAGCAGGGGCCAGCTCAGCAGCCGAACAAGTGGACTGTGATACCCTGATCCTCAGCGTAAGCCCCAGAGGCAGCAGCGTGGTGGGACAGGAACCTTTTCCCACGCTCAGAGGCTGCATTCCCTTTTTCTCTTCTGAACCCCTTCAGTTTTTCTCTCTCAGTTGGAGCCAGTTGTCATCCTTCCATCCATCCCACGTTGACTTTTTAGTCCTCTGAAAGCCTTTTCATTCCTTTTCTGCCTTCCTGAAATAGCACATGCTTCTGCTGGCATTTTCCCGGCTGCCACGTGGGAAGAAAGCCTGCCCTCTTCAGAGATTTCACACCTCCGGGAGGAGGGTGTGCTTCCCATCAGAGAGCAGTCGCTGCTGGCAGAAATCTCCTCCTCTGCAGAAGTCCGCAAGCCCAGAAGGATTCTCATGGCAAATCTTTTCCCTTTGCTGGAGAGATGTGATAACTCTTGGACAGAGTCTCTTCTAAAGAACTTGTCACAGGGGAGAACTTCACTTTGAAGTTCTTAATCCCACTCTTCCCTTTGAATGAGCTACCCAGGACAGAGAGCTCTCTGTTCTCCATGAAACCAAAATACTTAAAAATTGAAAGCCTTAAATATTAATGGGGATTCTTGCACTGATTTAGCCCCACTCAACAGCTAAAATACCATACAGTCGCTCACTCACTCTCCTTCTCACTATCCTACCACTCCCGGTAGGAATTGGGAAGAAAAAGAAGGCAAAACTGGTGCATTGGGATAAAAACAGCTTAAGAGATCAGCAGAGGAAGAGAAAACAGAGATAGAGACAGAAACCAAACCCAGCACCCACCTCAGCAGTAACTCCCAGCACAGCAGCTCAGGGGAGATCCAACAGCCAGCTCCCTCCCAGCAGCCAAACCTGTCCCCCAGCCCCGGCCCCACTTTATCCCCTGAGCAGGAGCAGCCCTTGGGCTGATCTGGGCAACCTGTCCCAGCTGGGTCCCAGCCACAGGTGCCAGGGCTCCAGCTCCTCTCCCGGCTCCCTCAGAATTAACCCTCTCCTCGCTGGAACCGGGACAACTATTTTTGCGGATGCACTATGAAACAGAAGGTGCTCTAGGACGTGTGGTTCCCATGCAGCTGAAAGCAAATAGCCAAACATCTGCAGCAAACCCGTAGCATGGGCTCTGACAGCCCTTCCCAGTTAGGGCTGTTTCTATGGAGAGGTTTGGCGAGGGGGCCAGAATTGGCCTTTTTGGCACCTTGTGAGGTTTTCCTCATGATTACAGGTGACTGCATTCTGTTGGCCGTGCACGACAGAGCTCGCTCGCCCGCTGGTGCTGGAGCCCAGCTGGATGGCGGGACGTTTGTTCTGGTGAAGCTGTCCCTGCGCGGCAGGGGGTTGGACTGGACGGTCTTTGCAGGTCCCTTCCAACCCAAACCAGGCTGGGATCCTATGGGCTGGGGTGCAAACAGTCCCGTGGCTGCAGAAAGGAGCACAGTGACTCCCGGCCAGCAGCAATCTCCTCCCAGGCTACAGCAAGGGGAGGTTTTGGTGGGCACGGCTGTCCGGGGAGCCGCGCTCCATGTGCCCTGGGGAAAGGCCAGGGAAGATGACGGGGCTGGCACCGAGTCAGGCTGGAGCACTGGCCTTGGCACAAGTGTCAGTGGGAGTCCCATCAGATCGAGCCTTTTCTTGTCTCCATTTAATGACATCCAGCAGTGCCAAGGGCCTTGTTCTGTTACTGAAACGAACCTGCTTGTCACAGGCGGCAGGCCCACCCGCGAGCTCTGCCTGCTTCCCAGAGAAATGCCGAGCTGCGGGCTCCGTGTGGTGTTTTTGGGATGGTGGAAAGGGAATCGCACAACCAGACCCTCACAGTGACAGCCAGCCCCTGCGAACCCGCAGCCACTGCTCTGAATTCTGAATCAAGATGCCCTGATTCTGAAAAAATGCCCCAAAAGCAGAGTTTCTCTGGCTTTATCTGTCCCGACAAGCGAGTCCCGGCAGGGAGGGGACGGGGAGCCGCTGGCGCCATGCCCTGCAGAGGCGTTAGGCAGACGCGGCGGCCAAGGTGCGAGCAAGGCAGTGGCAGCTGATGCCTGCCGTGACCCGTTCTCATGTGCGTGTTAATACGGGCATGTTCGGTAAGCAGATTCATTCATCTTGCCTGCAAATGTTACTTTAAATCCAGGTGGCTCAGCATAAGAGACGGTTTAGAAGCCATGTAGCGCTCTGACTGATGAGCTCCTTTACCACTGCCATCATTCCCCTAATAATTATGCCCATGCACAGCTCTGCATTTGATTGTGCTGGAAGATGGATTCGCGTTTCCTGCAGGCATGCTGGATAAAATGACTTCCGTTTCAAAGCTCTGTTTGCAAAGTTCCCTTTGTTCCTGCTGTGAAATTCCTGCGTCGAGCAGAGCCCATTCTGCTTGGAGAGGCTTTTGAACATCATCTGGGTGGGTTCCCTGGGTTGCCTTCAGATTGTTCTCAGGATGCAGTCGGTGCTTGTCATTCAGGCTGATGTGTAGGCCAGCAAAGTAACACCGAGAATTATGTTTTGGTTTAGTCCGTCAAAGAAAGAAAGAAGAAACTCAGTTTGAGAGCCAGGCTTTGGGCACTCAGTCTGTTTTTAGCTCTTCACATGCTTGCACCCCGGACACAAGAGGCTGCCTGAACCAAACCCAGGGTTTAGAAGCTGCATAAACTTCGAACAGTGTCATGATGAACAACTGCATCGTCCTACGCAAAACCGCTTGTATCGGTGCTAAACCAGAGCTCAAACCCAGGTGCCTTTCTGTCCCTCCTTTTTCGTGTGCTCGGGCTGTGCTGTATCCAGTAACGATGGCAATTAGATGGGATGGCTACATGGCAATTGTGAGTGAGACAAAAGGAAAACAAAGCTGCTGGCTTACTCGGTGTGCAGGGGTAAGGGAACTACTGAGCATTTCAGGCTTACACGTGTTTTTTGACCTGGCTGGCACAGAGCAGTAAATGGGAGCTCAGACCTTGCCAGGCTGTATCGGGCCGCGGTTTGTCTGGTCTCATGTCGCGTGGTGGGCGGGGATGTGAACTGAAAGAATTCCCCATGAGTGCACTCCAAAAGACCGAGCTCCATCCCGCTCCCTCGCTTTTAGCAGCTGACACGTGGAGCATCCACGCTCCTTTATAAGTTATGGCCCTTTTGATGGTGGCTGCTCGTGCTTTTGTCCGCCCCAGCTCCTCCCGCTCCTGCCTGACCTGGACTGCGCTCCCGACCCGACCGATCTCTTGGGGTGGTGAGTTCCACTGGTTAACAGAAACACTGGAAAAGAATTCCTCCCACTTGGCACTGATGGTTGCTAAATAAAATGAAAGCTGGGTATACTTGTGATAGTCAGGAAGCATCATGCGTACCCTGAGCAAAGCTTTGGGCCCAGTCTGTTATCAGTGTTGTAGAAAATGGGTACATGCTCTGCTTTCCATTTTTGTTTAGTTACATCTTTTTGAAGCCTTGCAAAACTACACCCCAGACACTCTATCTTACACATTTTCTGATGCAATTTTATTTTAATTTGTCATGCTAAGGGTGAATCTACAGATGCCAGGGCAGGCCACCATTCCCGCACTGCCGCTCAGAGCAGAGCCCAGCCCATCTGCTGGCCTGAAGCCGCGGGAGCCGTCGCTGGCGGCGTGCAGAGATCCCCGCGTGTCCCGTGTCTCCGGCAGCCTCGGGCCCAGAAGCATGGTCCAGCCTGCGCCTGCTCCGGGCTGGCAGCGGGGCAGCTCCGCAGCCTGCGGGATTTCTGGGTGAGCTGGGAAAGTTGAGACAGCGGGGACATTATTATGCCTGTTCATATCGTCATTGCCAATTAGCATTGTAAAGTGTTTGGTGAGACACGGCTCCGGGACCCTGATTTAGAATTAATTTCTGCGGTGGAGCTTTGAGTCCAAGTTAATGACTGTTGGATTTGGGATTACCATGCTTGTAGGAAAGGCTGCTAAAACCTCTACTTTTGTCATGATGCAGCAGCTCACAGGGCTTAACTCCGGACCGAAGGGAAACGTGCGTGTCAGAGAGCGTTGTGATCCCTATGGGCACAGGAGCTGCCTGGCTGGGAGAGGAGGAGGAGGGCCCTCACACATTGCCTCATTTTTAAAATGATTAAATTGAAGTTGCACTTAAATTCAAATCAGCCATTCAAATTAACAATTCTAATGTTCCTGATCTATTGATCTGTTGGCTAAGAGCGTTTGGAGCGGGCTGTAATTAAACCACAAAAGCCTGGACACCAGAAATGCCGAGGGAACAGCACAATAGCTAGGAGAGAGTCATACGGTTCTGGCCTTAACCCCTTAAGCCCCTTTTTTTTTCCTGGAAAAGAGCAAGCACCCTCTGGACAGCCCCCCAGCAGCTGCCGGGGTGCAATGCTGGGAGATGCCCGCCCAGCCCAGAGTGGCAGGGAAGCCGTTTTCCTGGCGATGCTTCCCAGCCCAACGGGAGGTGGGACAGGATGCTCTCCTGCCTTCCTCTCCTCAGGATTCCAGCCAAAGCAGTTTCCTCACTTGCAGAGATCAGTGAGTCCAGGGCGGGCGTGGGTGTCCTCCAGCAAGGCAGAAGGCCAAGAGAGGGAAATCCCGTCCCCAGCGGCTGTTTGCTCTGAGCTCCCGCTCGAGGCTGCGGTAAGCAGCGTGTATGAGCCTGCGTTCGGTGGGTCTCAGTCTGTTTCCCTGTCACAGACTGGTTTCGTGTTGGTCCTGAAATCTGCCACTGGCACCACTTTTTTATTTCCGCTGGAAAAACTGAGGTGCAGCCCGCAGAGCGAGGCAGGCAGTGCCTCCGGTGCCGGCTCCCCGCTCCCAGGAGCTCTGCGACGTCTTCTGCATCGCCTCCGCTGCCTGCCTGGGGCTCTCTGAGCTGCTGCCGGCAGAGAGGACAAACGCCTGGCAGGTACCGCCAGGAGGGCTGCACGGCGTCTCCCTCACCGCGAGGTTCGTCCCAAGCACCAGGTCCCACGCTCTGCCTGCAGGCATTTGGATTCTGCGCATCAGCAGAATCATGTCTCAACTCCCATCTATGGCTTTTTTTTTTTTTAAATATAAGCAGTAATTTTTTCCAATGGCTGCACCACTTTCCTACAACAACCATCTAAGTCCATTTACCGATATATTTTTTTTCCCCTGTGTGCGCTGGATTTAGCGGGCTTGCACAAGCTGAGCTGGTGGAAGAGGGAGGTGAGCGGGCGGGCTGAGGGCTGCGGCTGCCGCCGCTCGCGGGGGACGGACGCGGCGCTGCCGGGCACTGCCAGCGGGTCCGCTGAGGGGCTGGTCTGAACGCCACCCTTAATGTCTGCACAAATACTTCCACCAAAACGAGAACCCGAACACTGAATAATTGATAGGAAAAAAAGGTTTATTCCTCCATTCTATTTTGATATTAATTACAAAAGGTTAGCATTTTTTGTTCAATTTAAAGAGAAACCAGACAAGAAAAGGTCAAAACACAAGGGGCCTTGAACATCTCTAATCTCATAATGGAGAGCAATACGAGGCTCTAATATTTGAACAATCAACGTGGACTTTTGTTATGGAGACCAACATGTGATGGAAGAAGGTAAGAGGCTTTTAGATCTATTAGAAAACTGGTGTGCTGGGAACGGAGGGAAATGATGATGGGAAAATTAAAATTCAGCTCCAGCAGAAGGTTGCAGTGTTCAACTTGCAGCTCAGTGCATCGATCTGTTCCAGCATTTGACTTTCAACCATGACAAAACTGTGGGCAAATTAATTGTTCTCCAGGATATTAGGCATCAGAGTCTATTAATCCTCTCTGGAGTCGGATGCTCTGTGAATACTAATGAAAACCCAGGGCTGCGGTCGTGTCTTTCCCGCTCCAACTGGATGCTGGTGCTGCCGCTTCCATGGGGGCAGGGGAGGGAGGGAAGCCCTCGGTGCCAGTCAGCCATTTGCTGCTTTTATTCAGATTTAAGGCTGATTACAATTGGAAAGAATAGCGTAATATGGCAAATCCTCCTCCCGAGCCGGGGAGGGTCTGAAAATCAGAAAGCGAGAGGCGATGTTCTGTGTTTTCCACAAGGAAAAAGTGAAAGGCGTAAGTTATTTATGCAAATTCGAGATCTGTATTCAGACATGTTTTAAGGAAGATCTCAGGAAATCACTTCTTAATTACACATATATATTGCATTTACTTTGCCTGCATCCAGGCTTTTTTCTCCCAGACTAAAACATGTGGAGTAAGTCGCTCGTTTCTTGTTATTGTTTTACAAACATTTGAAATTTCTCTCTGCTCGCTATTTCCCTTTCCAAGAGCCCTCCCCCTCCTCTCCCCAAAACCTCCCAGTGCTCTCCAGGGGAAGGAGCCCTGCTCCGCCAGCCTCTACGGATTAATGCTCAGCGCTGATCTGCATATTTCTGTAAAGGAAATGGAGGCTGCAGGAAAGGGATATTGAGGATGTTTTACCTTCACTAATGCTGCACATTTAAGTAATCCTCTGGAATTCCAGCACAGCTTTAATCGTCCAAACCCGAGTCAGGACCATATTCTGTGTAATTAATCCACAGAGCATAATGTTGCCTGGTGAAAGTGAGTACTCTTCCAAACATTTGTCCAGCTAGTGCACCAGAGCCCGTCCGGCGTGCGTTATCGCCACCTCTCCCTTGGTTCGGACCCAGCCTGCACTGAGGCAGCGAAGCGACAGCGGCAATGCTGGGGTTTAACGTCGGCAGCTCTCCATCAGTGACCTAGAGTTGCGTTCTCATCTAAATGCACGGAAGTTCCCTGTGGATCAAGATGGGAATATATTATATTCACCACGCTGTATCCCTTTGTTTCCCCTTTCCCCTCGCAGCCGCACACAACACCGTTGGCAGCTGATAGATGGCTGCCATGGTGGTGTTTGCCGTGAGGCAGCGGGGCTGGAAAATCGGGGCGATGAGGGATTCTGACCAGGTTGCCAGGCCATTGGCTTGCTCAGGGTGTAACCGGTAACCTGCGAATCACTGCGAGGGTTCGCCCTGTGCTGAAACCCGCAGGCACCAAAGAGCTGCTCCAGTTCTCCAAGGCACATCTTTTGGGAAAGCCCGTGTGTGAGGACAACATATGGAAGTGCTGAGCTCCTACCCGGTGAAGTGGGACTACACAGGGCTGAGCTTTTCCCTGGCTCCCGTTTTCACCAGAATGGAAATACTGCAATGCAAAGAGAGCAGAGCTATTAGTCTGCGCTCTAACTGAGAAGATATTTATGTCTGTGCAAACACAGCACGCGCCTTCCGCATGATTTGGAGCTAAATGCAGTGTTACTTAATTAATGCATATGTAACACGCAAGGCTATTACACCTATTAGAGCTCTTGGGCAATTAAAATTCCAGTGGTCCTCTCTGCCGATGGGTGTCCATGACAAAGGGCTGAAAATCTTCCTGTCCATATACAACTGGAAAGGGCCAAGGAAAAAAACCCCAACCAACAGCCAGAAAACAGTTTTCAGGTTTGCCTCAATTTCTGAAAGTAAACATGAGAGTCTTACTGCTCAGCGTCAGGTGAGGTGTCTGCCCCCAGTGAGCTGGTGAAAGCTCACTGCATCCCCGCTCTCCTTGCACCTCCTCTCATTCCCTCCAAGCGCTGCAGAGAGCAGGGGAACTGTGGCTCTCCCATTTCCAAACAGCCACGTTCCCAACTCCCTGGACCATTGCCTTCAAATTCAGCTCAGGTGCCACTTCCTTCAGTCACACAAAGGCTGTTCTGGGATGGGGATGCTGGTGTAACAATGCCTTTCAGCTTTCAAGGTCTTTGCCCTTCATCTCCTGGATCTCTGTGATGCCTGGAGTTGACCAGCACCAGAGCGGGAAATCTCATGAGAAACCAGGAATCAATGAAACTTTGTGAGAAAACTTGTTATTGAGATGTTTCCAGATCAGGTTTGGTTCTCAGAGGCTGAAGCTTATGGGAGTCCCTATGCTGCTGCGGGTGATGCCTTCTGCTCGCACATCACAGCCATCGCCACCAGGGACCTCGGGGACACGCTGGCTGCGGGCTGTGCTGCTGGGGGAAACCCGCTGCCTCCCTGCCCGGGGTACTGGCAGTGTGGATGCCACGTGTGGCTGGGACATGGCTGTTTGATTCCTCCCCTTCTGCTGACCTGCGGGACCTGCAGCACGTTTGGTCTGTGGGTCAGCTCGATTCTCCTGGCCCTGTGCAGAGATCACTGCTTTGCTGCCTTCAAAATGACGAAGAGGAGGTGTTAGTGCTTGGCGTTTAGCTGTGAGAGACACTGCCCGGGTGATGGGCTGCTCTGCCCCACAGGCTTCCAGCCCCACGGAAGACGCACAAGGGAATGGGCCAGTCTGGGTCAGCCCATGGGACAGGGCAGGGCATACGGTGCGAGTGGCTGGGCTGAAACGGGAGCGATTCTTGGGAGAGGCAAGGTGACATGGACATGGCACTGGTTTGGGTGTCCAGCGGCAGCCGACCAGGAATGGTGCATCCTCCTCCTCCCATGGGCTCAGCACGTTTACAGGAACAGGCATGGGAGTGCCAGAGAGGGCTGACAGCTCTCTCCATCCATGTTTCCCTCCTGTGTCTCCCATGGCCAGGACCAGGCCTTGCCCATGCTCAGGTGGGCTGGAGCAGAAGGTGAAATGGCGCTTAAACGTACCCTGGGGAGCAAGGCCAAGAGACATGCTTGCTCGTCTGGTGCCTCCTGCAGCAGCTGCGCCAGTGTTTCTGTGCTCTTGGCATGTGATACATGTAGAAGAGAGAGCGACTTTTGCTCCTTGTCCCCAGAAGCCACTCAGCTCTGCGCACAGCCAGCCTTCCCAGGACAGGCTGAGACATAATTAGTGTCCTTGTTCTGAGTGATGCTCGTGCAGCCATGGAGGTAAAACCCAGGGGCAGGGAATGAATGAGACCCCCGTGCTGCTGCCGGGGCTTGCCCTGGAAGTGGCTGAGCGTGGGGATGGCGGTGGGTGCCGGCCGGTCTGGCCGCGGCTCTCCTGGAGCTGGGACAAGGCATTCCCCATGGCAGAGCCAAAGCCAGTCGGTGGGGCTGCGACGTTCCGGCGGGCAGCGCTGGGACAGCTGGGGAGGCCCGCGCTGAGCCTTGGCGTGCGAGCTGCCTCCCGCCCTGCTCTGCATTACCCAGGTCCTGCCTCCCGTTTCAGAAAAGCTGACTTCAAATAAAAGAGCTGTTTGAAAAATCACGGAGCATTTTATTCATGATTAGGTTTTGTCCAAAGTCTTTTGACAAGAAAATAGGTGATCCAGCTCAGAGAGCTTTTCTTTTCTGGTACATAAGAAACCCATTACACATCTTTTTTAAAAAACAGAAACTTTCTTATTCTCTTTGAGCGAGTATGGCCAGCTGTCAAAGGAGCAAACTCAGCCTCCAAATGGGTTTAATACAAACCAGACTCCGCGGAATGCCTCGCGCATTGTTTAACCATTGCTTCAGCTTCCCGCTCCTCCTCTGCTGCATCAGGTACTCGCCATGTAGAGTCATAAGCTTTTAATGTTTAAAATACACCACATTGTTTCAGTTAATGTAATTGTCCTCCTTCCCCCCACCTCTTCCCCTCCGGTTCTATCTCCTTGCTCTTACCGGTGGTTTTAGTGTGACAGCGGCTCCCCGTTCACAGAGGGGATCTTCTGGTAGCCCCTGTCTCCCAGCTCGGCTCGGTGTCGAGCTCTTCTCTGGACAGAGCTGCTCTCGGCTGCATGCACCTTCCCCGTCATGTTCCGTCCCTTTTAAATGCACTGGCACGACTGGTGATGCACGGGGGTAGGATTAGACAGCGGTGCCCAAGGCTGGATGGGTGGCCAGCCCAGCAAGCCCCTGGTGCTGCCGCGCCGCAGGCTGGGCTCTGCTGGAGCCGGCCCCGTGCTAACTGGGAGCTGCGCGGATCGCCCAGGTGCAGCCCGAGGGGCCGGGCTGGTGCCGGGGGGATGTGGGGGGAGCCGTTTCTGGAGGGTGACTGTGGTGCCCCTGAAATGATGCTGCATTTCCATTTGCAGAAGAGACTCTCTTGGTGTTGGTTTTTCCTTCTCCCTCTCGTACCAATACTTTGGCTACGAACCACACAGATTTAATAAGCCAGCACACCCTGTACCCGGAGGTGTCATCGTTTGCTGCCGCATTGCCACATGGCCTGGGCACCAGTCCTTCTCCTGGTGAGGCAAAAGGCGGGGGCCCTGGTGACCGCTCGCCCAGCTGCTGCCAGCTCCTCCGGCTCTATGGCACTAAACGTTGTGACAACAGATAAGGGATGGTGACCAGCGCTGAGAAAAAGGATCCTCAAATGCAGGAAGAAAAATCTGTTCCCTGGGGTGGAACCTGAGAGCAAAACTTGCCTGGGTTTGTTTTAAAAAAGAACCGAATCCCTGCGGCAGACACACAAAAAATATTTAATTACAGAGAAAGTAACTGTGTGTGAAGTTCGTTGAACTTTTCCGTTTGAAAGAAGAGCTCTGAAGGAGAAGGCAGGCTCAGAGGGAAACGCCCCGTGTCCCGTAAGGGCAGATACAGGACCCGGTGAGCTGCGTGCACGGCCTGGCTGTCCCTCGGCTGCTCCCCTGCGGAGGGTTCGGGTGCCCACCCCGCAAGAAGCAAGCAGCTTGTTTGTCCATCGCTGAGGAGAACATGTGGCTTTTCTCTGGGGTGCCTGAGTCTGAAATTGCCAATGAATAATCCCTCTTTATCCACGAGAAGGGGAACTGAATTCCAGATGTGGTGTTTCCCCAGCGAGCTCGGGAATTGCTCCTGAGTTTGGAGGGAACTGGAAGGAGCAGAAGCCCAGGATGCGGGTGAGGGATTTGCCGTCACTACGTGTTGGTTAGCTGCGGTGTGCCCGCCAGTGCCAGAACACTCGGCTGAGGTCACGGGGCTGGTAGTGCTCGTGTTTAATAAATCTTGGGATAGTGGCTAGAACTGCGTAAGGCCAGTAGCTGTGTTACGAGGCTGTGCAAGGCGAGTGATCTGCCCCAGCGCCTGGACAGTGGCAGACTGGACATCCGTCCTGGGCAGACTAACAGAGAAGTTGATTTGGACCAACTGATGAAGAATCAAAGAAAAGGGAGCATTCACTCAAGACAGATGCATCCTTTGAAATAAAATTTATTTTAATATAAGTAAATACAAAATTATACACATTATGCAGACTAAGAATGATGCTTTTGTTGCTGGCACAGAAGGCCGTGTCACATTCCCTAATGCCTTTGCAGAGCATCCGAAGGCTGCGATGGACGGAGGACACAGGCACGCGCGCCTGACCTGGTGAGAAAGAGCTAATTCATCCTGTGGATATAGAAACAGGATTAGTAAGCAGGAGTGGTGAAACGACTTTATGGCATAGTAAACTTGTACGAAGTGGTGAGACGGACACCAGCACCTTGCCTATGGCTCCGGTGTCAACATTTTTAAAGGGATGTTGAGGGTGTCAAAGAAAGCCACAAAATTGTTTATGAGATGAAGAAAATGAGTTACAGAAAAAGAGACGAAAGAGCTCAAATGAGATCAAGAAGAAGAGTGAATGCTTTCATTAAATGCTGAAGTACCTTCTCAGGGAGAAAGTACCGGGACTGAGGGCCCCAAGTCTAGCAGAAACGGCGGAATGGGAGCCAAAGGCTACAGGCAGAGGCAAGACGTTTTACGTGGAAATAAGGTTCAGACTGCTGGGAGGGAGAGGAATGACTGGCTGGAAAAAACTACCCGTGAAAGCTGTGTATTTTCCATCTCCTCACATCCAAGACGGGCACCGAGGCCTTCGGGGAGCTAGGTGGGGGCTACACAAGTTGTTTGGCTCGGGATGGCGGGCAGAGCCGGGATGAAGCCACCTGAGCTGGAGAAGCCATGGTCTGTGATGCGATAGCTTCCTCTTAAACCAGAGCCGCGGCTGTGGGCAGCGCCGTTTCTGGGACGGCCAGATGCGCGGGGAGAGGGGGCTTGCTGGGGGGTGTCGCTGCCCTCATTATTCCCATTGATGTCGCTTCACAAAGTGTTTCATAACTTCCTGAAGGAACAAGAGCATAATCCATCTGCATGAATTTAAAGTGGCAGCTTCAAAGCTTCAGAGGTGCGGCGAAGCCGGCCCGGCACGGCAGCCTGCCGTGTGATCGAGCCCTGCTGCTCAGCAGCCTCCAGGGGACTCGCGCAGAACCAGCGAGGATGTTCAAAACGGAAAAGAAAAGGATCAGGAGGAAAACAACAACAACAACAAAACAGCCTGGAAATCTTCGTGCTTTCTGACAGGTTTGAAAACAAACACAAAGGAAAAAAAAAAAAACAGGGAAAGAAGTATCTCCTTAAAATGAAGCACTTAAAAGTGCTCCTTTGGGGCTCTGTGACTTCTCGTATTTTGAGAAAAGCTCCAACTTAGTGACAAAATACTGCATTTTAATTTCCCTGGCACAAGCAAACTGACAAAATCCCGGATTCCTCCTGTCCGCTCCCTCTGCTCTGTCCTTGTCGGGTCCCGCCTTGGCCCCAGGAGCAAGCGATGGTACAGAGTACCTGCTCATGCTGAGGAGGGAACAGGCACCGTTGGGCAGTGGGATGCAGCGACCAGAGGGGCAAGGAGCTCTGGTGTCCAACCGGTTCCCGTTACGGCGGGGACCTGTCCCTCCCGAGGCCGCACAAGGCGGCTATGACTCTGATTACTTTCAAGACCCATGCTTCTGGCCCTGTGCAATTAGTGGTGCTACGTCTTGATTTAATTTTTGGTCCACTTTGACTCTAGCAAAGCAGCAAATTGCTTCCTGTAGTTGTTTTACTTTTATTTATAGGGTAATTCGCATTGCGAAGACAAGTTGGCCTATCAATAACAGCAGACCAATTAAGGTCACCTGTCCCCTCCTCTCTTTCGGGGGGTCTCATTTCTCACTTGCGTGTCTTCATCTTCATCAAGCGTGGTGACGGATGGGCTTGTGGGAGGCCTGCCCCCCGCTCTCCGTCTCTGAGCCGACTTGTTCCCAAAGCCTGCTGCTTTGCTTTGCTGTGTGATGTTTCTCAGAAGAAAAGGATTGCTTGTGTTCTTGCGGTGAAAGTTATTTTGCAAAGAAGGAGAAGGGCACAGTCGTTCCCTGAGAAAAGAACAAAAGGAGAAGGGAAAATATTGGGCTAGAGTATCAATATTGCATCATGGAATGTAGCCAGGCTAAACGCTTTACCAAGTACAGGTTGCTCTGCATTGACGGAATTAAGCCTGACTTAGGTAAACCTGCCTAAAAACGTAGCAGGCGTCGGGAGGTGGGAACACCTGGGCAGCTGCTGAGCTGCTGGCCAAACGCTCCGTGCTGCTGGCAGTGAAGAGGACGGGGACGAGCGGGAGCTGCCCCAGCACGGAGCAGCAGGGTCGCTGCTGGCGGAAGGATGCAGAGCGCTGTGCCCCTGCGAGCCCAGGCCGGCCGGGGGTCCCCTCCAGCGCAGGAGCCATCTCAGGCAGGATCGGGCCCCTGGCTGCGCATTTGAGCGGTTCTGGTGCACGGAGACCAATCGTCCTTCCTAGGACGGCGGACACTGACACTTTCCTTTGTTCCACCTCAGTAAACATCTGAAGAGATCCACAGGAACCTTTACGTGAAAGTAAAAACCTCTCCCACGTACCTCTTGGGGAAGCTTTTCCTCTTCTCCAAGCAAGAATTTTATCCTGTCAATGTGAGAAATGGGAACAATGCTTCCCATCCTCCCTGGGCAGAACTCTGAGACCTAGGGATCAGACTCCCTGTGTGAGATGTGCATATCCCAATCAGCATGCCATAAATCCCAGCGTTCTCACCAGTACAAACAGGCAGCACAAACCAAGAGAAGCCGTGTGCTGCTGCTGCAGAGACACCTGAGGCGTTCCCACTGACAGCTCCGAGCCAGCTCCGTCCACCAGCGGATCCCGAGCCTCTGCTCCCACTTGTTATCGAGGGTGCCCAACACCCACACGGACCTTCCAGGGTTCTGCTGGGGGCTCCCCCACCGCCAGCACTGCGTTAGAGCCCGACAGCCGATGGCTGCTCGATGAACTGGACGCCACCCAGGGAAATCTCTATGCATTCCTCAGCAAGGTGGAGGGAGAGGATCTGGATTGATGCTGGGGGATGCAGGCTTTCCCATGCCAGCCAAAATCACCAGTTCCCAATTTCCTTTGTTCCACCTGGTAGGTTGGTCAGCCTCAGTGAGTCGTTAATGGTGTAACTGGGGACACCTGGGAACTGACTGGGAACAGTTTGTTGAAAGGTTCCTGCCCATGCCCCATCCCAAAGGTCCAAGGAAATGCCCAGAAACCTCTGGATTTCTGAGCCTTTCTTGCCTCTGGTGCCTGCAGCTGCTATGGCAGTCGGATCTTCAGGGAATGTTCCCCTCCCTCCTCCCTAGCCGGCCCCTTGTGTCTTTTTCAGGACACCAGTACGACTGCGTCCTGAGTTCCCAGTGCTGGGTACATCCCTTTGGAGGGTTTTTGCACCGTTTCTCCGGAGTTGCCAGTGGCGGGCTGTGGGCTGCAGGGGGGTGCCTGTGCACCCCCTTTTTGTGGCACGGGAAGGTTTGTACCCCAGAGGCAGTGGGTCACTCTGGCTCTGCGCTGTTAGGGAGCGCAGGGGGCTCTCGTTCAGAGCACACGACCCCCAGCCCGGATCCCACACGCCTGCAGAAATGGGGGGCTGTGGTAAACGTGAGCGAGCCATTAAGGAGCATGATTTTCCTTTCCCACGCAAAGGGTAGTTTCACCCCGCTGCCGTGTGCGAGCCTGCGTGGTCCCCAGGGGCCGCACCCGGCAGGTACACGGACCCTGGCGACAGTCTTAGCCCCCAACACAACGCGGGCCGCCCTTCTGGAGTTATTTGTTTGCACATGTTCACGGGGAAACAATTTTAAATACGGTAATAACGAACATCCCATCAGTTACCATAGCGTTGGGGGATACAGCCGTGGCAGTCAATCTGCAATTGCAAATCTGCATATTTATGCAGTTTCATTAATTATGTATTATGCAGCATTAATCCCAATAATATGTGTACGCGTGTTCATAGACGAGAGAGAAAAGACCAGCCTAGCAGAAGAATTAATCAGAGAGCCATTCACAGATCCCACGTCGCTTTAGGTTGCAATTACAAGTATTTCTACTTAAAAGGTTTTGCATTAAAAAAAATTAATTTTGCAAGATTTTGAGGTCCCCACGTAGCCACAAAAATTCAAGTTGAGCTGTGAAAAACGGCTCCTCCATGTCTTCTGGCAGCAATCACAGCTGAGCATAGGAGGGGCTTTGAAGAGGGATTCCTGTCAAACCGTCTGTGAATTATCTCAGTGGCAAGGAGGAACGACATTTCCCGGGGCAGGGGCCGGGGATTTTGTACGGGGTGCGTACAGCGTCTGGAGAGGGGTGACTGAGCCCGCTGCTGGGTGCTGCAGCGTTGTACGTAAGCAGTACGATGCCTTCTGAGCAAACAAACGAGATAAGTGTGCAAACTGGCCCACTTTCTGTCCAGGAGTGAAGGCAGCGTGAAGGCAAGGGCTGCCGTTCCGATGTCTCACAGAAATCCCGCCCTGGCCAAAGCTGGCTCTATGTTACCCCTGGGTGCAGAACAGGATTTGCCCTCATTGCTTTTGTGAGTAGAAAAAAAAATCAGGCAGCACGCTGGAAGGGAAAAAATAAAGGGACCAATGTCCAATGCCAAACGTGTGTCTTGGGGGGGAAGGGGAGACAGGGGTGCAGAGGGGACCCTGAGCCCGCACCGCCCAGGCAGGGCACCGGCAGCCCTCTCGCAGGGCCGGTGCCACGCGTGCCGCTTCCCACCGTTCACCAGGCTGCTCACCCCGAATCGGGTGAAACCGAACCCGCTTTCCACGGGCAAACAGAGAAACCAGCACAAAAGGAAGGTTTGCTGCCTGGCCACACTCCCCTGTCCGCTGCGCCAGCGCGGGGAGAGCCGAGCCGCAGGCTCAGCGCCGGCGCGGGCACTGGCTGGCTCCGCACGCGGAGCTGCCGAAGAGACGGAATGATATTTGCCCTGGAAATAGCGACTGAGGTATAACGCACATGCAATGTGTATGACTGAGGTAATAAAAAACCAGAGTCAGGACACCGAGATAGGAAAAAATGCAGAAAGGTAATTCCTCACACTGTCGTAATTTGTGACATTGGCTTCAATCTGTTTTCATTAGTGGTTTGCTAATGCATTTATTAGCCATTACATACATACAGCAAATGATGAGGTTTCCATATCTATATATGCAAATAAAATATGTCTGGCACATATGTTGATGGACCAGGTAAATACCGGGCGAGTTCTCATTACTCCCAAGAGGTTCTTCTGGATTATTTTTCTGGACTGTAATAGAAAGACCACCCACTTTTCCTGGTGTCTCTATTTCCTGGATGTGGATAGCTGGTAGATTGCGAGAACACAGGACCCTTTAAAACAGGCAGAAATACGCCGAGAGCTTCGGGCTCTGACAAACTCTTTAGAAAATAGGGTGATTTGGGTCCAGCTGTGTAAATGTTTTCAGTTTCGCTGTTGAGGCCCTGAGTTTGATTTTGTGCCAAGACAAGCCTTGCTCGAGTTGTTTTTGGCAAAGCCTCCTGGCTGAGGAATGTCAGCATCACTTTCAAAATATGATGGTTTGTAATTTGGACCACAGAATGAAAACTGAGCTTCTGGTACATTTTGCCATCATCTAATTACCAGGTCCCCAATTACAGTCAAGGAACAGTCTTCGTAGCCTGGCGCACGGAAAGGTTGTTCCCGTTGTAAGAGATTTCTACATATACGTTTCCCTTAACGCATTCCTGAAACGCTAACAGGTTTGCAAAGCAGCCAGCACCAACTGGCACGGGTGCGGGTGCCTCGCTCGCCGGCCCTTCCCAGGCAGAGCCACTGCCACACGCCCATCACTGCTGCTTGGGCAGCACCCCATCTGCTCCCATCGCCCCATCCGCGCCCGTTGCCGCATGAAGGCACTGCATCAGCTGCGGGGATTTGTTGACGCGTCGGTGGCACACTGCTCCGTCAGGGCACAGCTCCCCTCACCATCCCTCGTGCCACCCCGCATCCCGCCCGGCCGCTGGGGCACGGGGATGCTTGGGGTGGCGGGAAGCTGTGCAGATGCTGTGAGGCTGCTGGACCCGTCTTCACCATCTTCTCACTGGATCCCAGTTAAACTTTGGGTTTCCATGAGCCGCGGGAGCCAGAGCCGCCCAGGGCGGTTCCCGCAGCGGCCTCGGAGGCTGCGGCTGATCTGGAATCCGAGCGCAGCGGACTTCCCACAAAGGCCTCCTGTATCTGCAGAAGCAGGAGTTAGTTGATGGATATGCTAATTTCATTATTCACGTACATAATTACAATCTGGGGGTTGGGGAGCTTTTTAGGTAATAACAGCTGAGAGGAAGAATTTACCTAACTTTTGTAATACATATGTAACATTATTTAACTCTTAAATAAAAATGATCTGCCCAGCCTCCTCGAGGAGCGGCAGCGATGCTAGGGGCAGGATGCAGGCTGTCCGCCGCAGGCAGCCGGGGAGTTGGGGGCACCTTTTGGGATGGGCAGCGGGAGGAAAAGGCCTTTGCCACCCCATTGCACGCTTTGGAGCTGTTGTCGAACGTCGGCTGGCGTGTGTTGAAAGACACCCAGGAGATGGGGCAGGAGGTGGGAGTGCTGCTTCTGCGCCTCCGCACACTGGCAGTGGAAAACTTCCTTCCTCTTTTCCCTTCAAATAAGTTATTGCACAGCTCGTACCTGTCTGCTCCCACACCAGTGCTGGCCTTTGATTTTGCAAAAGAAACTCGGAAAGGCAGGGGACGTACACAGGGCTCAGCTCTGGCTCTGGCAACCCTCCTCTCTTCCCCTCCGACCGGTGATTTGGGGCAGCTCGTGGCAGCCAGGCGTCTGCTTGGCTGCCTTTAGCTCGGTGTACCGCTGCATTTAAGGTCGAGGAAAGCAGGATCAGCTCAATGCCTTTGAAAATCAGACGGATAGTACCTCAGGGATCAAACATTGTAAAGTGAAAGTGCCCAGAACTCAAAGCCGGTTTTGGTTCCCTGGCCCATACCCTCTCCGTGGTTCTGCATCCTTCTCCACAGACCAGAGTGAACAATAGTGACCTCCCTTGCTAGAGGGCAGAACGGCTCAATCTGCTTACAGAGTGCTTGGAGATGAAGTGGCGGTGCTGAGAATTATTTTTATTATTAAGACGTGCACTCAGCGCGGTCGCTGGCACTGCCTATGAGCTACCGCCCCTGCGGCCGCTCCCCACTCCTCGTGCGGGCGCAGCGCTGCCTCCTCGCCAGGGCTCCCAGCCGGCCTTCACGCTCAGCGACTGGGGCATCGCTCCCAGTTTTGTTCAACGAGCTCTGGGCTCAGCTTTTCTGTGCCCTCTCAGCTGCTGCGCTCATCGCTGGTCACTTCTCTGGAGGGAGCCTTCAGCGTACCCCACCTGCCACATCCTCCTTTTCCCAAGGGACGACTGTGAACACCGGACCTGCGGCAGGGCGAGCAGCAGGCACAGTGCCAGTGCAGTGCAGAGATGGAGTGCAACACCTCCGCCCGACACACAACGTCCCCAGCAACGAGAGCCACCCTTCGTGTGCCCTGGGTAATCAGCAAAGACAAATTTGGGTGCATCGCCATTAGAAATTCCTCTTGCTAATGCAGCTTAAGTGCTAATTCTTGTAGCTATTCCATTGTAACAGCAAGAGGTTTATCTTTAATTGGGTTTCATGCTCTAAATGCTTTGATGACAAAGGTTTGAACAGGTGAGCCATGCCTTATAGGAGCTGAATAAACATCTGGGTAGCTTTGAGTACAATTGCCCACTGCCCCTTCCAGACATCCTGGAAAGAGAAATCAGGGACTAGCCTGGGCTGAAAGCGATGCTACTGGTTTGCAAAAGACTGTAAAAAACAATGAGCGTGCTTGGGTTTTGACTTCCACCCACAGCAATATTGTCTGGTTCTGGGGTTGGTCAGGTGAGTCGGTTTAACCAGGAAATCTCAGGCTTCGCTGGAGAAAAGGCTGGTGACCCAGGTGGTGGCAGTGGCCTGCCCAGCACAGGTTGTTGTAGTGCGTTCGGGGGGGGCCCTGTGCTGGGCTCCCAGCCCGGCGGGCAGGAGGGGAATGCTGTCTGCACCGCAAGCCCCTTAGACCTCTCTGGGTCGCCGAAAGTGTCAGTAACGTATTGCCTCTCGTTGCTAAGACACTTTTAAAATGTTAATAGCAAGTAAATGACTTTCCTTTTTATACTTAAAATAAGATTTCTTGCTGCAAGGTGGTGTCGCTGGCTGTCGTTACTGTGTCTCCTCTTTATTACAGTCTATGTTAGATGGACTGTAGAGATCTCATACACATTTCATGGAAACTATTTTATTTATAAGAATTTTCCTAGTGTCAGATGGATCTGACACTCCTGGAGTCTCCTTTCCCATGCCCGTGCAGGAGGACAGCAGAAACGGTCAGGCCCCGGCTGCGCAGGACCTGGACGCGGGACTGGAACTCTCCCAGCCGGGCCGGGGCTGAGCATCTCCGGGCCAGCAGCACCCGCCGCTCGCAGCCGGCCCTGCGCTCAGAGCTTTGCCGTCAGCAGGCTGTGTCCTCAAGCCTAGGGCTTTCAGGAGCTGGTTTTTCCCGTGTAGTCCCCATCCCAGCTGTGTACCTGAGGAGGGACTGACCATGCTGCTGTCGCCCCGGCCAGCTGTAGTGCAGCTGCAGACCATTTTTTCCCCCTCCAATTTCTGGGCTATGAAATGGCAGCCTCCACAGTCTAAATAATAGGACATTGATTTTACCCAGGGCAAGGTATCTTCTTGCATCAAAATCACATTAACCAAGGAATGCTCAAACATCTTGTGTGAGACAACCCAGCCTGAGAAACACGAGGCGATGCCAGCGCGTCCCGAGGAGACATTGTGAAGGTTTCCCTTGCCCGGCGGAGTTAATGAAAGCGGTCCCCCGGGCTGTCTGCTGAGGAGGGAATTCTGGGTCTGGGCAGGAGGAATTTACAGAGGGAAGAGCACGCTGCATTCCCCCGTGCCGGGATTTGCATATCACATTGAGGGAAACAAGGCAAGCAAAGCACAGATATAAATCAGCCAGGGTGTACGTTGTTCCTGTCCCAGACAGGGGATTTTTATAAGGAAATGCAGAGAAAAGCCAAGAGCCCTACGAAGCCTTGTTTGGGTTTTGCTCGTGCCGCTCTGCCATGGTGTTACAGTGACGGTGAGCAGTTCTCAGCTCTCCTTGACTGGCGTTTGACTCAGGTTTTCCCTCCTGCTGCGCGGCCCTGTAAAGCGGAGGTGGTGATGACTCCATCCCTCTGCCCAGGGAACAGCTGGGGCGCGGGGCGTGGGGACGGCACGCTGGCCCCGTGTTCCCCTGCGGAGGTACTGGAGCCGCGTGCCGGGGGTGCCGCTTCCCCGGGGAGAGGCAGCAGATCCACCATCGCCTTCCAAGCTGCTGGCGTTCCCTCTGCTCACGACGATTAGCTGCTTGGTCTCTTCTCTGCTGGCACATCTTCCCCCAAACATTAGCTGGCTTCTGGCTACAGCATCTCAGAGCAAGTAAGGACACTAACCCGTGAGACGTCACGAAGAGAGAGCAGATGAGACTGAAATTGGAGTGTTTGCAACCAGTGCAGAATATTTAGGAGAATTCAGACCAGCAGAGCCTTTAATTCAGGCTGAGATTTTATCTGCTTGAGGTTATTGGATGTGCCTGAGTTCTCAGCAGAAAGCAGATCGTTCAGCCTTTAAAATCCCTTTCCCTCCTCCCTTCTCCTTTCCCACCTCCCTAGCACAGGTGGGAAGCAAACAGAAATGCGCGCGTTGTGCCTGCGCTGTTAATGTACTTCGGCTACAGCGCTGCAGCCCGCATGGCGTGGCGCCGGGGAGAAGCCTGCTTCTAACAGGTGATGGTTTATGTGGCGGCAGAGCAATGCATCCCTGGAACAGCATCTCCCCTGGGATCGGCGGCGGAACGCCCGCAGATCTGTCAGGGCTGTGAAAGTGCCCTTGCTCAGCAACCGAGAGGCAAATATGTGAGAAACAGGATTGCTTCTATAAATAGCAGTGGGCTCATGAGAACAGTGTTTGTCACGGGGGTGGGCGGTGTGAAGGCTGCCCTTCGCTTTCCAGCAACGGAGAAATAACGCTGTCCCGCTCCCGGCCCATTTATAGCAAACGGAAAAGATAAATGCACTTGGTGGGAATTTTGAATTCCATAAAGGCTTATTCATTGTTTTCAGTCCTCTCCTGCTTTCCTAGAGAAGACTGCGAATCACCCATCAATCATAGCCCGTAAGCTTCTTCCCGTCTCGCGTCCAAACGCTTGCAGAAGGGCCCACCGCCCCAAAGCGTATCAAACCCAGCTCCTGCCAGTGGAAGGCGTGTGTCACTGCTCCCAGGCTCCTCGTTCTGGGAAAAAATAGCTGTTCTTGCGCTATTTCTGGGTGGCTCTGCAGGCACCTCCCATGGATGCACTGCTGTGTTTTCTGCTAAAGCACATTACCATCTCCAGAGAACTCGAGCTGTCAGCTAAAGCCCCAAACTGTAACGTGCACACTGAATTTTAAGCACCAGAGTCAACAGCGTTAATCATGCACTTAAAATGAAGCGCTTTCGTAAGTCTGCAGGATCAAGGTCTTAAACGGCAAGATGCTCGGAGCAGGGTCTCTCATTGTGTGTCTAGAGATTAGCATCCCAATAAAAACGTTACCAAGGACTGCCCAAAGAGTCGCGCTGACACCCGGGCCTTCGAGGAGCGCGGTGACGGGGCAGCGGCGCAGGCGGCAGCAGGGGCGGGAGGGCGCGCACGCGGCCAGCGGCTCCTCCGTCCCGGTTATCGCTGCTCGCCGTGCCCCCCTGCCCCTCTGCCTCTTGCGTGGGTTCCTCGACGCTCGCTGTGCGGTAGACGAATTAAGTCATCCTTTCCGGTAGGTGCATTTCTCAGTCACAGTGCTCGCCAGAGGAGCTGTGAAATCCTCGCAGCATCCTCTTGTGCATAACGCCGCATTTCCCAAGCTCTCCTCCCTCTCGCCTCCCTCCCGTCAGTCTGGTGTGCGGAGCCGCGTGTGCCCACCAGCGAAGGCACAAAATGCACATGATGCGCTCCATCATGTAGGACCAAATCGTGCGCTCCTTCGATAAATCTATAGCCAAATCACTTTGTTTCTGCATAAGAATCTCACGCTGTGTAAAACTAAAGGAGGAAATAATCGCGTGTCTGTTGAGATGTTTATCTCAATCATTCGCGGTCCCACTGGCTCCTTGGCTTTTAATGAGGGGAGGAAAAACAGTGCTCCCCTCCTGCCGCACGGGTTCTGCGCAGGAAATGCAAACGTCTTCCCCTCCCCTGGTTTGCCATGGTGCTGTACAACAGCAAACTTAATAAATCCTGCACAATTGGGCACAAGTCTTGTTTCCTTAAAAGCGATGTTCTCTATAATTGTCTATGACACAACACGCTACATATTAGTTATTTTTCCCTTAGTAGATCATCAGAGCACAGTGAAGCATTGCAGCAGAGGTAATTGAATGTCTTCTTTAAAACAATATGCTGCAAAAAGTCTCCTGACAAGTCCCAGTATCTTATTTTAAACAAATAGTACCGTGGATCTGGGGTAGGGGGATTATGTCTGGGGGAGAGGGAGCATTTTAGGCCATGGACAAATGGGGGTCTGCAGTCCAGCGCCGGAGACTGCGGGTGAACGTGCTCAGGCTGATGTTTTTGGAAAGTCTGGTGCAGAGGAGAAATGCTTCAATTCACGCTAAAGCCGCAGAGGGGATCTGGGTTCTAGCTTTGCTGCTTTAATGTGCGCTCAGTGTTTTGCTGCCCCGTGGACGCTGGTCCCTCCAAGCCCGACCGCCGGAGCGGGACGGTGGGATGGGCTGCGGGGCTGCGGGGCTGCGGTGTGGCCCACTCCTCTCCAAGCCCTGGTCCTATGGAGAGACCTCGCCCGGCGCAGCATCGCCCGCAGCCCTGGCTGGCGGCTGGGGCACGGCCGGCTCTCCAGCAGCGCGTGGGCTGAGGATGGATTTCGGGGAGCAGCCCCACAGAAATCCCCCACTGGGAGCTGGGGGAGGGAGCCCCGGCGCATATTTGTGCCTGTGCGCGTCGGTACAAATGTAGGTTTCTGTTCTTGAAAGGCTATATTCTCTCTGCAAGGTGTGACATTTTCTGGAAGGAATTTCAAAGGGCTTTGTGCAAGGTGTTAAATAAGCTCTTAAATAAAATTGAAACAGAAAGTGCTGAAGTAAAGCGAACATTTAAAAATGTATGTGTACATTTAATTAGTCCAGGAACAGTGATAATACGAACCGCTAAGACACATTTATTAAAACTAATGCAAGACAAAAATATATCTTAAAATTTTGATGTGATAAAAAGACTGTTAAAACATTAAAAAGTTTCCCTGTAGGGTTTTTTTTTTCTTTCTTTTAGGCATGTCACAAATTCTGTGGAAGAACAATTATTTTTCTTTTTTTCCTCTTTTTCTTTTTTTCTTTTCCCATATGCTTCAGCCCCTCGCACTCCTGTTTTGCTATTGAGAAGAAAGCAGGAGGTAAAATCTTTGACAGTTTTTCCTGCTTTCAAAATTTTGGTCTGGGTTGGATGTAAAACATTAAAAACGTCACAAAAAAACGTAAACCAAAAAATCATTACATATACTTAATGTTTTTCCACCCACCAAGACAGACAGTCCCCGCGCGAGGGTCCGAAGCCCCGTGCCGGTGTGGAGGCGGTGGACGCCCTCCCGGTGTCTCTGCGGAGAGCCCAGCGCCCGTGGGCGCAGCAGGGCTGCGTTCCGCTGCCTGCTTATCTCCACAGTTATTTTTATTTACTGTTTGCTAATCCCGTTAACGGAATGAGAAAATAAAAGACAAATTCACTTGAACTCCAATGGCTTGTCATTAATTGATGCATTGACAGGAGCAGGCTGCCTGACGACCTGAAACCACTGTCAAATCCTGTGTTGAACTCTTTGACCTCTTAAGCCAGTTCAGGTTCTTCTTGGGGAAGAAACCAGTGTCCGCTTTGATTTAGTGCAGGAAAATCCCCCTTAACCTTCAGGTGCCGGTGAGGATGTGTTTAATTTACAGTAAAGCCAAGTCACGATCGGCAGGAGAATGAAAAAGTCCTTCTGTGGTGGGGAGTTATTACCCCTCCGTGGTGGTGATCCCTCCAGCTCAACGTGCGAATTCCTCTTTAATTATTGAAAAGAGAGGATGTGGAGCTGCTGGGCTCTGGGAAGGGCAGCTGCAGGCTGCAGGGGCCGAGCAGGCAGCCTGCGGTCATCGTTCTGCTCCAGGCTTCACAGGAACCTCTCCTCTAAGAAGGGCCATTGCGTTTCTCACGCACGTCTCGGGCAGCAGCCGCTGCTCTGGATGTGCCCTCATGAGGGACAGAAGGGTGGGTCACAGTGCACAGCGCAGGGCATCCCGCTGCTGCTCGCCTGTGGGCGAGCGCAGGAACAGTTCCAGATCCGTCTGCAAATCCTGGGATCCCCATCAGTCTTGCTGGGACACAGCCTGGGGAAACTCAGTCCTTAAGCCGCACAGTCCTCAGGGATCAGCTCCTGGGCACCTGGCCCTGCCCTGCTCACATCTGTACACCGTGCCCTGCTCACCTCTGTATGCACCCTGCCCCGCTCACATCTGTATGCACCCTGCCCCGCTCACATCTGTACATGCTCCGCATCCCCGGTGCCCGTGCACAGCCGCGCTGTGCCGGAGGCATGCCGTGTCCCCAGGGAGCTCCCAGGCAACGGCAGGAATCCTGCGAGCCCCTCTCCTCGCGCCCGCTGCCGCTCCGTTCTGTGGCAGGAGGGCAGAGCAGCGCTGACAGAGCGCGTGGCCGGGCCCCGGGCGCACCCAGGCACTTCTCCATGTGGGTACTGGCACCCCGCTATTGCAGGCACCAGCGAATCCGTGGGTTTGTCCACAAAAGCTGGGTGCTCGCAGGGAAGTGGCCAGCTGGGCGCCAGCGGTGTGCCCACCGTGGGCTGTGCTGGGGCACGGCTTTCTGTGACCAGCAGGAAACTGCTGCAAATAATCAAAGGTCCTTTAAATTATCCCTGGGGTCAGGAGTGTCATTCTTCGGGACGGATCCCAGCGTACCATGGGACAGAAGCTGAACAGGGTATGTACAGTCTCCCCTCGGTGGGTGCCTGGCCTCAGGGCGAGGGGTCAGGCACCTCCCGAAATGCACAGTGGACTCCAGGAGCACGACCCTCCCTGGCCACAGCAGTGCGGGTGCGGGGCTTCACCCCGGGATGCTCCCAGAACACTGCCAGAAGGGCTGGGCATCCAGATGTTGCCACAGCGGTGCAGACCCTGTTGCGGCCAAGACCCTCGCGGTGTTCCCTCGTTGATGCCGGTGGGAGAGGCAGGCTGTGGAAAGGCTGCTCCGCAATTATCAGTAGGAAAATTTGAGACTTCACCAGGCTGCTTAATTAAGCCCCCATGTGGCCTCTTGGAGATTCATCACACGGCACTGAAAATCGTTCCCACCGTCCCCGCTCCCCTTGGAAGGGCAGGGAGCACCAGAAGAGCTTTTGTTCAGGATGTCTGGACCCCGGCGTCGCAGCAGGAGCCGGGAGTTGCAGAGACGCCCCGGTGTTCGGTGCTGCTGTGCCGTATGGGGGGGTGGCGGAGCGCAGGAGGGATGTGGATTTATTCTGATGGGAAGGGGTTGCTGAGCCCTTGTAGAAAAAGCCACCATCGCTCCCTTCGCCTGCTCCCCCCGGGATAACGCCAAGGGGCAGCTCTTGGGCGCGCGACTGCCCCTTGTCCAGAGCCCGCACTGGGAGCGAGAGCCGGCTCCTGGGGCAGACACGAGGGGCAGAGCAGGGGCCTTGCACGGGAGACCCGGGAGCCTTGGGGGGCACGGAAGGAGGAGCGGCAGAAGCCCGCGGGTGGTCGCTGCCCTGTGCCTCCCTTGTCCAGCCCCTGCCCCTGCCCCGGCTGGGCCCCCTGAGCCCCCCGGGAGCTGGGGTGCCGCTGCGGGGTGTCCTGCCCCAGCCCCTGCCCTGCCCTGGTGTGGGGGGGCTGGGGGAGCTGCTTTGTGGCACTGAAGAAACTCCTCCACCACCAAGCCCGCGAGCTCATTTACATACTCCGAGTTTAATTCTCCTAGGGTATGCAAATATATGCAAACAGCAATCCAGAGAGAGTCAGAAATAGCACAGAACATTAAAATCACCCTACTTGAATATTGTTTTATGCAAACGATGTACGCACACAGTGTGTAGCTGATTTAAATAGAAGCAATGTCAGCATGGCAGTTATTTACCCTTCCAATGATCTTAGCAATTTTTTTTATTAAACTTATATAAAATATATTGGACAGGCACCAAGAACGTAGAGTGTATTTTAATGTTAGCCTTAACTAACACTAAGAAAGGGCAAACTTTTCCAGCTGTCTGTGCACAAAGGGCAGTTAAGTGTTATTTTTCATCACTTGCCATTTGCATGAAGAATACGCAGTTTGCAAAGCTGGCCGCTGCTGCTATTGATTGTCTGAACGCCTTTTCTGGCACCTCGGAGGGAGACCAGATCCCGGCGCAGCGCAGCCTTGCGCGGACTCGATGCCCTCGTGGTGCGAGCGCACCGGGGTCCCCGTGCCAGGGCGTATGGGTGGGCGACCCCGCGGTGAGCGGGGACACGCGTGGGGCTGCCCACGCCTCCATCCCTGCCCCGCGCTGCCACGCGCAGCTGGCAGCGGCGGGACCCCGTTACGCGTTAGGCATTCCCTAAAGCCGACATCTGGGGAAGCGGAGGACGGGGAGGCTGTTACCAGCTTGCTGCAGGAGGAGCCAAGCGAAACCTCCCCGGGGAGCAGGGAGGGCAGTCTGAGAGATGACAGCATCCCCCGAAAATGTGCTTGCTCGGGGGCTGAGCGCAGGTTGGGAGCGGTGCCAGCGGCTGCGCAGCAGCGGGAGCAGGGCCGGCCGCCCCACACCAGCGCTGTCCGTGCCTCCCGGTGCAGGCAGGGCGCTGGGTGCCAGCGTGGGCTGGGTTCGCACCGCTCAGAGCGCACGTTTGGGATGAGCTCCTTTCGACTCTCAGATTGCACGGCCCTGGATTTATGTAATGCGTTTATAATGATGGTCTCCACACCCAGCTCTCCATCCCGGCTGGGGGTGCCGAGACCGGCTCTCTGTCTGCACCGAAAATGGTGCCTAAAGCTCCATCGCGTGGTCTGGGAGCACTGCAAAGGCCCTGTGCACGCTGAGCGCAGGTTGTGCCCCTTGTCGAGCCGTGGGCATGGGCACCCATGGGCAGATGAGTCCTGGGGTGTGACAGGGCTGTGACACGGAGCTGTGACAGGGGGGACACCCCCAGACCCTCGTGGGAAACAGCTCCTGCCCTGGGGCTTGCCTTCTTCAGATGTCCTCTCCCCAGAGCTGTGCCCTGCTCCCTGTCCCGTGGGGCCGCCCCAGCGGCCGTGGGGAGCAGTGGGGAAGTGGGGAGCCTGGGGAGCAGGGCACCCACGGGTGCACAGCCATGACCCCCCCGGCACTCCCCTGCACGTTAAATGGTGCTGACACCCAGACACATGAGACATCTCCAGACACGCACTGGGCACCCCACCATGGAGTAAACGAACGCAAAGCGAGAAAGAGGAAGGGGGCTGAGGGAGCGGGCAGGAGAGCAGGAGTGGAGCGTGCTGTGCAGATGGCTCTATACATCACGCGGCAGACACTATTTGTACTCTATCATGTGCGTGTCATGGAGCTTATCTTCCCCGGCCCCGCCGAGGTGCAAGCCAAGCAGTAAGATGGAGTGGACTTTCCTCCTAATTAAACATCAAGGGCATGATGGATGAGCCCTGCATGGGGTGATGGTTGGGTACCGGCACAGGCACCCGGTTGGTGGTGCCACTGACATCGGGGGGTGCAACCAGCCCCCCGTGCCACCCCCAGCATGTCCTTGAAGGGCATCCCCAGCCCAGGGACAGCGTTGGGCAGGGTCCCGCCAGACCCTCTCCCTGTCATCCCCATGGGACGAGGTGAGACCCTTGGTGCTGAGCCTGGGCACCGGGACACTGGGGGACATTGGTTGCACTGACCTCGGAAGATGCCCACCCATCCCCTTGCCCTGTGAACAGTCCCAGCCAGCCTCTGTGGACCGAGACATCCGGGGGAGCGCAGATGGGACGGGTCTGACCCGGCACTGCCCGACGAGAGCCCCTTGCACGGCACCGGAGATGCCCACCCTGCCTCGGCTGCAGCACCCAGAGGCTCTTCCCGTGCTGAGGAGTCTGGGGGGGCCCTAAGTTACATTCTAAGGCTTTTCCTCAACATTTCTGTGGTACAATAAATGCTCCTAAAGTCCTTTTCTCCAGTAAGATTTCTGCCAGATGCCTCCATGCCTAACACTGCACAGCTGAAGATAGGAGTGGGCATAAAATGCATTTTGTTTACTTCAATTTATTTTAAATATTATCGTGCCAGTGCCAGGCTATTTGAATGATTATGGCTGCAGAGGAAATGACTGTACAGTATATTTTTTTCCATCAAGCTCACAGTTGCATTTTATCACTCTTTCTGTTAAAGACATGTTGGGGGTTTCATTTTTGCCTCTAACCCCCATCTCTGCGGAGGCACTAAACATCTAATTTTTAAATACACTTCGAACACAAAGGCTCTGAAGGCACTGAGTGAAATATCACGCATCTGTGCCGGTCTGAAGGGGAGCATGTTGCGGCAGGCCGCGTGGAGCTGGCAGTCACATCGCATTATCACCACGTGTCAAGTGCTCCAGCAGCCCAGGGAAGACCCGGAGCGGCCGCGCACGCCCACGCGCGCCTGCATAGCAATGCCTGCGCTGAACGCAGCTGGACGCGGTGCTCCGCAGGCTCTGCTCACTCAGCCCGGCTTACCGCGCCGGGAGAAGTCGTGTCCAGCGCTGAATTTCACCTCAGGGGATGCGGAGGCTGGGAGAGCCCACAGGAGGAACAGGGAGAGGAGCCTTTCTCTCTGCTGTGGATGTCACTGTCGATATGCGCGTCGCCTGCCCGTTGTGCCTGCGAGCGCAGGGAATTACTGTCAGCGATGTTGGACAAGCACTGCTGTGTCTCGCGCAGTGCCTAACCCGCAGCTCACATACGGCCTTCATAGCCACTCCGCGGGTGTCTGGTGGCCTTTCCACGTGCGCCTGCGCTGGAGCTGGGTGGCCGCCTGCCTACTGGAAGCAGGATCTAACCAGCAGCAGCACCGCTGCACGGCCTTCCCAGCGGGTATGGCAGAGCAGACCAGAACAAAACAGCCTGGCTGGATGCAACAGAGGTTTTCTCTGCTGTCACCGGGTGCTGAGCAGCATCCTAGGGGAAAAGAAGTGTCTGGCTGGTACTGAAAAAAGCCTGAATGTGCAAGAGGATGTATCTGGTCGGGATGGAATCGCCCCTGGCAGGGGTCCTCCTCATGTCAGCGCCTCCTCACAGCCCCTCCAGTCCCTTTGCTGGTTCCCTGCCCAGAAACACTTTTCTCCTCACCAGCCCGTGGCTGGCAGGGGTCGGCTCCCGGAGAGTTGGCGTGCTGGCCCGGGGCTGCCCTGCACCTGCGGGGCGGCTCCTCCGGGACGGAGCCTGCACCTCTGGCACTGGTGCCACGCTCCCGCTGTCCCATTCAAACCCTTTTGGGGTGGAAGCTTCACTGCTTGGTTCTGGTACCTGTCCCATCACGTTCCAGGTCACCGGCTTCCTTATTAGCAGGGTGGGAATTGTCTCCTGGATGAAAGCTGCTGCCAGGCCACCGTGGTCCAGTACTGTGAGGTGACACAGTACAGGGTGGTGACCGCCCCTCAGAGCACGCAAACGGGGCAGGGACTGCGGTGGGCTGGGGGCTGGCTCACAGGCCAGCTTGGCGATGCGCTGGGGACCAGCCTGTCCCTCAGGGCAGGATGACTGCTCACGCCTGGGGACAGCATTGTCCTGGGGAAGGCGTGGGGCCAGCCCAGTGCGGCCCCTCGCAGAGCTCCTGCCGCGCTCCGCCCTGGGACCCTCCGCAGAGCTGGCTTTCACAGCCTCCCCAGTCTCAGCGTGCCAAGCTCTATCCCTGCCAGTTGTGCTGTCAGTTAGAAAAGTTACGTTATCAAGCAATGCCTAAATAGCCCATATCTTGCAGGGTGCTGCTGGGCTGTATGAGCCCTGTGTGGTATCCGTCTGCATTTTTTCCCGTGATGAAAGTCACCCCTGACGCTGAGCAGAGGAGGTGAGAGCATTTACTTTTGTTTTCAAAAGTAGCCTGAGATGACATGGTGGGCTGATGGGGCAGACTGACCGAGGCTGCAAGCAGTTCAGACACCATCAGCGTTGGGCACAGCACTTTTGGGAAGAGTTTGCATCAGCCAGACAACACAAGCATTTTCCTGCTTTGCAGCTTTGTGGGAAAACCACCCCGGAGCAGTGGCAGACTGCGGCCGGAGCCCCTCTGGGCACTGTGTGCCGGGAGCCACCGGTGCGGGGCTGCACCAGGTCTTCCCTGGCTGGGTACCTGGCACCGAGAGCGATGCCCCCAGCCCCCGCCCCTCCTGCAGCCCCTGTTCCCGCGGGAATGACGATGGGGCGGCAGGGAGCCCACCTGCTCTGCGCCCCTACAAGTGTCAGTGCACCACTCAAGGCCGGGGCCATCCCCGCCACCATGGAAAAATAGGAGTCTCTCTGAGAGACTAACACCGCCCATTATCAACGTAGACATTAGTGGTTTTATCCCTCGAAGCCTTTGGAGCGGGTTTCAGCCGGGACCCAGTGTTATGCCGGGCGATCCTTGCTGCCTGACCTTCCTGAGCGGCCACATTCCTCCTGAGGATGACTGGCAGCTCATGGAAATCCGGGCCCTTGACTGGCAGCTGAGGCAACTTTCTTCCTTCCCACAATTCCTCAGGTTCCTTCCCATCAATAGACAGAATGTTGGCTACTTTTCTGGGATAAATAGCAACCTTTGCCCCCCTCCTTTATTTGGCAAACGCTCAACACTTCATTCTTTTCAGAAAGCCCCTTGGAATGCAGCTGAGAAGGGCCTCAGCAGCGCTGCCCTCCTCCTCCTCCTCCTCCTCCTCCTCAGCGCCCGGCCGGGGGACTTTTGTGTGAGAGCAAACAAAGGCTCATTGGCAACACTTCTGGATTTCATTTCAAAATATATTTGTCACTCTGGAATAAAATAAACTGATTTTTCTGCTTTTTTTTTTTTTTGCTTAACTCCTCCCTCTCAGGTTTCCCTGCGAGCAGCTCTGATACCGGAGTTGCTGGACAAAGATTCGCAAAGGGTAAATGAAAGCGCACGCCTGCTGCAGGGCTGCTCCGCTCCATCTCGGTCCCGCGGGGTGCAGAGCAGCGTCCACGCTCGGCAGCTCCATGCAGCAGTGCAGTTGGCAAGTGTACCCGTCCTACACGCCGAGCCTGCTGCAGGGGCCCTCTCCTGAGGATCCCGGGCTCTCCCTCTGTCCTCCTCCCTATGGACACAGCTGCTGAGCTCGGCCAGCACCCCGGACCCCACAGCCTGAGTCCACTTTTTAGCCCTTAAGATACTTTTTGAAAATCACCAAAGTGACACAAAAGCTCAAACCACAGTCAAAAACCGGATTGGGCTCGCAGGGGTGCAAATGTCCCTGATTTTCACTGAGAGGAAGGTCACTTTGGAGCACAGGACTTGGGCTCGGGCGTGCTGGCTGGGGTGTCCGCGCTCCGAGCAGGGGGCTCGGCCCGGCAGGGCAGGGGAGCCGGCGCGGGCAGCGTCCACCACCGCTCCCTGCGTTTCAGCAATTAAATGAAGCTCAGCCTCAGCTCCTAAGAGCTTCTTGTACTGAACAATAGACAGTTACAAAAGGATTTGAAAAATGATGAAGCGAATACTTGAAGGTTGTATTTTAAAAGAAATGAAGAGGCTCCTGAGCAGCAGAAATTGCTTGTGTGCACAATACAGACATTCACCCTTCTCCGTCAGCCCCGAGCTGAAGAGCATGTTAAAGAGAGATGAGAGACCTTGGCACTTTCTGGGTTTCTCGAGAGCAGGGTGGATGAGGAGACAATTAGCAAAATATAGTATCATTTGCATTTTCAGGAGTACTTGACAGATCCTCACTCTCTGCTGGAGGAAAAGAGGAGATGGGACAGCAGGGATGCAGCAGCGCTGGGTGAGCCGGGAGAGCAGGAGCGGCCGGGCAGGGGAAGCCCAGTGACCGAGCCCCGATGTTCTTCACCCTGGGGCGAGGCCACTCGCCATGTTTCTGTAACCCTGCGAGTTTGGCCATCCCGCGCAGGAGGAGCGTTCTGGGCACTGGAAGGGCGGTATGCTGCGACCGAGCTCTGCTGCGTGTCCCCGCGTGCAGCACATGGCACAGCTGCGGGGAGCCCGCGCAGTGGGGAGAGGGGCCCCGGGAGCGGTGTGCTGGGCATCTTCTGTCATCTAACAGCAACCTCAAATTGCGTAATTAAAATGCTGTTATTTTTGCTTTGTGTTATAAAATAAGAGACAATTTATGAGTTTTCCTCATCTGGAAAAACTCTCCTTTTTGGAAATGCAAGGCGTGCCTTTGTGCACGGAGGGGACTCTTCACAGCCAGACACTGCCTTCTTACAAGACAGTCCCAAAAAGTTTGTGACAGTCACAAAATATTCCTCCTTTACAAGGTCTTGGTGGCTGTTTTCTGGTGAACACACAGTCGTCAGACTTTAGGTTAGCTTCTAAGCATCTGGGTTGATTCTCTCTTATTTTGATGATTTACGTCATTAAAACAAGTAAAGCCAACAGTCCGCTTCCAGCTGCGGGTGTGGTTCAGGGGGGGTGGGTGGATATCCCCACCCTCAGGGCCATCCCTGCCGGGTGTCCGTGCTGCGGAGGCTCGGATGCCCCGCTGCAGCACGCCGGGACGGGCAGGGTTGGAGGGCTGCCGCTGGCATTGGGGCTTCCTCAGACACGGACACCGTAGCCTTCCCTGCGCAGGAGCCCTTTGTCACGGAACGTGGAGGAACGTCATTGTCCCCACGCTTCTGTCAGATTTGGTTGAAATCTGCCAGGAGATTAAGAAGTTATTATAGCAGACATGCGGCCAGATACCGACGGTCATGGACAGCCCGATCAACAAACTGCATTTCATCAGAAACCTGAGCAAACGCCGTGCTGGCTCTTCCCTTCCTCTCTCCATAGCCCTGGTGTTGCTCCCGCTCTCATGTCTACGTGCACTGGACAGACTGGTTTCAATAAACTGCAATTGCTTCCAACTCTTTCCTAAAGTCCTCCCAGTCCAGCTTGTGCCCATGCGGGGCCGGCCCGGCTTGGCTGGGCGAGGGGCTTCTGATCGGATGGACGAGAGCGTGCGAGGGGCGCAAACAGGGACGGGCAACGGAGGAGGAATGAGAAACCTTTGCCTGGTCCTTAGGGACAAACCCAAGCAGGTGAAAGCCCACGTGGAGCGGAGGGCAGTGAGGGATGTGAGGGGTAACCAGAGGCTTTGGGCAGCTCTGCTGCTGGTCGGGGCAGCCCAGCGCAGCTGTGAGCCTGCCAGGGGCATGGGAGGCATGGCGCAGGGATGGGCAGTGGGGAAAAGGGCATTGATTTTGGGGGTCACTCTGCACATACTGTCTGGTTTTGGAGGGGGAGAGGGAGGCTGGGTCAGTGGCCAGGAGGAACTCGTTGGTGTGCTGCTACTCTGAGGCCACCGCCTGTCACTTAACAGAAGCGGTGGCCGGTGCCCAGCCTCTTGGAGCCTCCTTGTGTCGCCAGGGAACGCTTCCGTCTGCAGCTTTCCCTCCTTTACATCCGGGCGATTGCTCTGCTCCTGTGCTGTCACCCCCCTCTATCTCTCTCGCACAGCTGCTCCCTTCCGGTGTGTGGTGATGGTGCTTTCAGGATGTGGTTTCTCCGGGAACGCTCCAGCCTGGTGGGCGCGGGAGCATCCCAACGGCCAGAGGCAGCTGGTGGGCCCTGCCGCCAGCTGTGCGACCGCAGAGCCAGCCCAGGGAAGGGCTTGTGCCACGGCGGACAGGCACATCCTCCACCGCTGTCCTGCCCTCGCCCCCTGCCGCAGGCCCCTGCACCTCACGGATGCTGGTTCTGAGCTTGGTGGCTCTCCACCTGCACGTGAACCAAGTCAGCTCCCACCTGGATCTCTCCCTGGGCTCATTTTCTGCCACATTAATGAGTGGCAATGTTTCCTGCAGAAGCCCAGGCAGCACCAGAGGTGATGCCAGCAAAGGTGGTGGCCCTGGGAGCAGGGGAGATCCCCCCACCAGCAGCAGGGACCCCTGGGGTTGGCTCAGCTGCCGGCGCCCCATGGCATGGGCACGCGGGGATGAGCACTTGGGATGGGCTGGTGACGGGGAGCGAGGAGAGGGCCTGGCAGGAGGGGAAGGGTGAGCGGGAAGCTCGACACAGCAAAACCCAGAGCCATTGCCCAGTGCTGCAGCGTGCGCTTGGGAGGCTGTTACAGCAGGCTGCTCCTCAAATCGGGATTTTTATCAGAAAATAAATTGTGGGAATGTCATGGTAAGGCCAGGACGTGTCTGGGTTTGTGCTGTGCAAGGTGCTGAGCAGAGGGCTGTGGATCAGACTGTGCACGCACTGGGCTCCTCAGAACAAACACAGGATACACAGAGCCCCCGCCTCCGCGTCCAGCCGGCCCGGGCTGCTCTCGTGCAGCTGATGGGAGGAAGAGCAGGCTGGTCCTGCACGCTGCCAAGGGCTGGTGCCTGCAAGGAGAACGGGATTGCTGATATTTGTGTAAGGAAAGAATTTCCTTGCCAAGAGACAGAGACCAAAGTGAGCAGAGGTGGCGCTGGCCCATGGCGGTCCCTGCGCGCGGGCAGGACGTCTCTCCTGACCCCGCTGGTGCAGCGTCTCGTGGGGCAAACTGCCCTGAGTGAAAGGAACGTGCGTTTGTGTTCCGGCATCGGGCAGTGCTCCCTCTGTACTGGGACTACTTAATGTGGAGCTAAAACCACTCCTTAGCGCTTGTGAGCAGGGCTGGGTTGCAACAGATGGGTACAGACGGATGGGGAGAAGGGGAAACAGCGAGGCAGCACCAGCAGCATGGCGTGTGCTCACTAAAGCGCAGCGGCAGCCTAGCTGCAGAGGCACCGCACCGGAGAACTTCGAGGAGTGCTTCGGTTCCTTCGGGACGCTCGCGGGTGGTTTGTCTGAAGCACGACAGCTAGCAGGAGACAACACACTTGTTTGGAAACCTGGCAAATGGCTGATGAGAAAAGGAGCACTTTGTTCCTGGTCCTGTGCGAACAGCGAGCGCACCCAGCGCCAGCCGGGGACAAGTGGGCTCTGGCTGAGAGCTGAGCGGCCTTGTCTTGTCCTGTCCTGTCCTGCCCCATCCCGTCCTGCCCCATCCCGCCCCATCCTGCCCTCGACGCTCGGCTGCCTTGCCATCACCCAGAGCTGTTGCTTTCCAGGTGGGAGGTGAGTGACCTGCAGTCCCAGCAGCCTGGGGCTCGGGCAAGACTTTCCAAAACCTCACGCAGCGTGCACACGGATAACGGTGCCGTAACGAGCCCCTCGCAGCTGACGGCGCTGGCGGAGGCAGCACGCCTTGATGTGTTGTATATTAAGTGGAGTGGCAGCTGCGCTATTGCCATCTAAAACTAAGTACAAAATTTACAGCAGTAAATTCTTCTCTCTTCAGGGTGGTTAATTATCTTAATTACTTTTATTATCTTTTATCTTTTAAGATCCTAAATTGCTTATTTCTGCTTGTGTTGCCAAAGGGGGTTGCATATTTTTTACTGGCACACGCTGTGCGGAGGCACTGATATGCGTGTCTGTGTGGTACACTTTAAAAGAACTTTGATTTATACAAGACTTCTCCTTGGGATTTTAATTGTACTAAATAGGGAAAACAAAGTTCAGTGAAATATTGACTGACTGAAGAGCTGACAAGTGGCTCTTTCTTTTTTGGGGAAGAAACCTTCGGGAAAGCTGCCGTAGCCCCTGGAAGCAACCATGGTGGAGCCGAGCAGAAATGACCCCGCACTGAAGAGAAAGGAGGCGAGAGGAGGGAGGGACAGCGTTCTCCATTCCACAGAGGAGGCTCCCTGAAGGCTCCCAGGTGCTTTCCCAATGGAACTGAAGGTTGCCTCTGCGTTTATTTTCAACGTGGCCCCACACAGGGACCCCGAGGAAGCCGGCACTGGCAGGGGTTGCCCGAACTCCGTGTGCACTGAGGGACCGTGTCTTGCGGCATTCGTTTGACGGAGAGGGAAAGGGTGCTTTTCATGGGAAGACAAAGGGTCAGAGTGGGCTTTTCTTTCCAGTGGTTTTAGGAAGCCTGCACTGAATGCCGCACAGCCCCGGCGAAGAGGGGTAGCTCACTCCAAACAACCCTGACACGAAGGGCAGGGAGGGAGAAAAGATCTCCCCTTCCATTAGAGGACATTAGTCCCTGCCACTCTTTGGCAGTGGTTATGGGGAGCTCCCTGTCGCCCCAGCAGAACTGTGATGTAATTGCTGCAGGACGTGTGCGATCCCACACCTGGCAGATGTTTCTGCTGTCTTCCTTGCCCCTCTCTTTTACCAGCAAACAACAACAGCGATGTCGCAGCCGGCCCAGCTTCCTCTTCGTTTACTCCACCGCCTGGCTGCTGTCAGCTGAAATTGATGCTGTGGTTTAGAAGCAATTTTTAGTTTGGAAGAGCTGTCCTCCTGCCACCCACTATAAATAACCCACGCACCCGTTGCAGCCCCGCGGTACCCAGCTTCCCTTCCCCGCTCCCCACCTGCGCGCTGGGTCGGGGCGGCAGCGATGCTGGGACGCCTGGACTGCACCGCCGGACGCTCCCCGTGGGTCAGGCTGGCAACCGAACACCTGAGCTCGGGCTCGCCGTGATCGTGGGTGCCTGGCAGCCGGGTGTCTGCACAGCGACGCAGTGGAGCCCCGTCCGTCTGTGGCGATGCCATGGCATGGCCGGTGAAGGTGCCAGGGCCACAGCACCGTCTGCTGTCACACGTGGTGCCTTTGCCCGCACCTTGCTCACGGTCAGCATGGGCTCCCAAGGCACCCGGGACCCTCTGGCTCTGTGGGCCTTGTCCCTGGGGAGCAGCTGGTTTTCAGCCACTGGCTCTTCTCCTCCTGGAAGCACCCGGACATGAGCTTGGGAGATGCTGAATCTGCAGCTCCCCTTCATTTTCATGGTAATCTGCGGTGCAATTATCTGTGCTTGCACGGAGTGTTTTTAACGAAGGGAAATGCAGCACCTGCCACTGCCCGGAGCCAGCCTGTGATCCTCACAACCTGTGGTGCGCTGTGGAAACAGCTTGTTCATCCGAAGGGCATTTCTAGAAGCCAAAGCCAGCAACAAAGTCATGCAGACAGGGTTTCTGCAAGCAGATATGGGTATGCTACACAAATGGGAGCTCCTTGCCCTGTGGGGACGGGACGCTGTCCATTATCACGTTGGCGGGCACCACCTGCAAAGCTCCAAACACAGGGGGAAGGCATCTGACATGGCTCCTTCACACCGCGACGATGCTTAGAGAGGGAGGGAAGGAGCTGGGGAGAAGTTCTCTCTCCAGCGAGACAAGGAAAGGTGTCCTTTGCTAGGAAGAGATCTTTTCCAGTGCAAAATACGAATGGGAGCATAGCTTGTGCTGGAATGTTTACATTCGTTTGTTTCTGTGTAGTGTTGGTTTACCTAAGGACAAGAAAAGGGCCCAAAAGTATCAAATTGGAGCAAAAAGTTTCATTGGGAGCTTCCATTTGTTCTTCCTACACAGGATGCTCGAACTAAGAGCAAAAAAATTTGGGACAGTGTTTGTCTATCTGGGAGACATGTCACAGCAGAAAGCAAAACAGCAGCCAGTGGATTATTCCCGGTGAGCAGGACTGAGGAGGGGTCCTCCTCCCACCCCGCGCAGACTGAGGAGGCTGCGACAGCCCTGCGCGCTGTCAGCCCCATCCGAAGGCGGGCGCGCAGTCTCAAGGCAGGAGCTGCTGCACGCATCGCAGCCAGGGATTTTCGTGCACGAATACCCTGAAGCTTTTTTTACAGTGTCCTGTAAAAAAGACACTTCTTGGTTTCTTTGCCTTTCTGCTTACTTTGCTTCTGTCAGAGACAGAATCACGGGAGGTGAAAGAAAAGGAGAATGTTTCTCTTTGCCCCACCTGCTCAGGGCACTCACACTTTCATCGGACCATCTTACACCGTCCCGTTCAGCACTTAGCAATCGATAAGCTTCCAGCGTGTGGCTGCTGCATTGGCTAGCTCTCATTACTATCTGCTCCTCACAGATCCTTCACTCACACCTGGTGTCCGGTGGCCCATCCGACAGCGAGCCCACCACTGCAGCAGGTTCAGCATCTCCCCATCTTCGGAGCCCAGTGCTTTGTATGACGCAAAGGAGGAGCGGTCACTGCAAACACACGCTGAGTTTTGCCTGGAGAAGAGGAGTGACTGGTACTGAACACCCAGGCCCTCATCCCAAATTTTACAGGGCTTGAGAAATGGAAGAGTTTCAGTATTATCTCTGCATTTTGACACCTTAAGTGACTTCCTCTTGTTTCCAAACACAAAGTATCTGAATAAGTTTCCTTTAAAAATAAACACATCCTGAGAGAACGGCCAAAGCCCCCCTGCGATTACCTCATAGTGCTTCAGCCGCTGCTGTAGAGCCATCTCTGGGCAGGGCGCCGCATCCCACGTCGCAGGGTACCAGGTAACGACACCCACATGGACACGCAGCCACCCCGCAGCCAGACCCCAGCACCACGCATCCGGGCAGAGCGGGCGCTTTCCCTTCCATCTCACACTGCAAAGGAACACAGCAACATCAGGATTCGCTATTTATTTTAAATCGCAAACTTTTCAACTGGAAAGGAACAATGGGGAAAAATAAATGTGCCCGGGTCGACTTCCATGTTTAAAAGTATCCCGTGTCTTCAAGGCAGTGAATTTTAAAAAGGCACATAATTAGCAGGCTGCTTCCTCGTCTGTATTCTTCTCGTCTGCCTGCCCACATAAACATTCGGCACACAGCACTTCCAGACACTTTTTAATAGAATCGCTTAAAACAATTAATTACCAGAGTTTTCATTCAAGCTGCAGTGGAAAAGATACGCCAGCAATAAAAGGCATTTATTCGTTGGTTTCTGGAGGCCTGTTTGTTATTAACATGTAAATTAAATCATCACAGATGTTCCATTTTTAATCTGGGGATGTGAAGTGCAGGGCCAACCACGGCCCAAACAGCCTGATTTTATTACACACACATTCATTAGGAACCAGCGCTATTATTGGATATCATTTTTCTTTGATGCATTTTTTTAAACCAATTATTGGTATAATTTGTTCATTTCCCTCCCTATTTGTTTTTCTCTTGCCATTTGTGTCAGGATTCTCCAATCAAGGATGATGGCTTTGGCTCCTCGCGGCCTCCCCACTCACCACCGGCCGGTGCCAGCACGCAGCCCATGCACGGCCAGGGCCCCAGGTGCCGCTTTCTGCAGCCACACGTGGCTGCGCAGGACATCGCTTCTTTTGCAGAAGTGGCTTTGCACAGCTGAAGGAGGAAGGCTTGGTCTTCCTCATCCTGGGCTGAGCTCTCCTGGCTGCACCAGGAAGGAAGCGCCGCGATCTGCCCAGCCGTGCCAGCCTCCCGCTAGCCAGGGCCACCTCGGGATGCTCACCTGGCTTCTCAGGACAGCGTCATGCAGGAGGACGTTCACCGCAGCGTGAGAGGGGAGCGGTTGGTTCTCAGCACCTTTCTGTGCCGGCCGTCCTCATCCACCTCCGGGCACCACAGCCACAGAGGGGCCTCAGGAGCCCCAGGAGAAATGATTGAAATGCAAACGCTTTCCGATTGCACACACCACAGTGAGCCTGGCCCAGGGACAGTTCTGGTCTAAAAGCATAATTTAGCTTTAATAAGAAAAAACACTTCTGCCTCCTGCACCACCTTTGGGCGCACACTGGGACAGCTGGCACCTTGCAGCGGATCTGAGGGGGCAGCACTGCAAAGAGGGTCCTGCCTGGGGGGAGGTACAGCCTCACCGTCAGGAGACCTTCGAGCGAAGCCAGCATGGCACAGTCTCAGTCTAACTACCCATTCCACTTCAGTTTTTTTTGGTTAGTTTGTTCTACAAACAAAATTCCCATCAAATCTGCATGAGGAACAAGCACCGTCTCACTCCGAGATTTGTCACAGAGGCAGCAAACGGCTCTTGCAGGAGGAGGAATAGGAAAAGACTTTGGCATCAAAAAAAAGTGTTAATTCCTGTAGGAATATCCCTGCCCGCACAGACCTCACCCATTTGTGCGGGCTCAGCAGACCCCACCGTGCCCGCTGGCCACTACCGAACACGGTTACGGCTGGCAGAGGAGATCTGGAGGTCAGATCAAGACAGAAGTGATGGATGTGTCAGACAACTGCTCCTTCACCAACACCGCTCACAGGCAGGTCACACAATTTAAATGCAGTTAAAACTGCTAATGCCAACACCTGCACGAGCCAGTTGGGTAGGGATTCACAAAACGAGTCGTCATTTTCACATAAACATGAGACAGCTTGTTAAAAAGTTCACACAAATCCCATGGCCTGACTTTGCGCAGAGTGGGCACTTCAGAAATAGCAAAGAATCATTCACAGAGGCCATAACAGAAAGCAGATCCTTTACAAAGAAATCAGACATTATTCAAAATGTCTGCAGCCTCCATTTCCACCTGGCAGGGGTTTGAACTGAAGGTTTTGAGCCCTGTGCTAAGAGATATGGCAGCGGCAGAGATCTGGTGGGAGAAATGGCAGCCAGGCCCATGACAATGCAAAGAGGGCAATGGTGGAAAGTGTTCTTCAGCTGAGAAAATACAGGCTTTGAGAGATCACAAAATACATAAATGTTTAATTTTCACCCGGAATAATTTTCTGAAGTGAAAAGACACAATTCCTACCCAAAGAAACCAACATTTCATCCTGGAAAGCTGCTCCTGGAACACAGGCATTTTTCTGAAAAACAGGTGAATTGCTGCTGGGACCTAATCCACAAGGATTCTCCATAAAACAAGAGAAGACAGATATAACCAAAATTACAACCCAGAAATTGAGGGAAACCAGAGCATTTCCACTGATGAAAACTGGCTTTCAGCCCGCGTCAGTCTCATGGATATCCCATACGCCTCGCCTCCCCCCGGCACCGGCCCGTCCCCAGCTCTGCCCGCTCCGTCCCAGCGCTCCCCGGGCAGTCGCTGAGGCCATGGCATCGTCAGAGCCCCTGCGAAGGATGCGGCCTGCCAAGCCTGGCTCCTCAGGAACGGACCGCGGAACTCCCGCCTGCGGCTCAGGCTGCTTTGTTCTGCTGCCGCCCCGTGTCCTTGCCCAGACAACTGTCAGAGCGAGGGAGCCTTGCGATGACCAAAAAAGTCTTGGAAATGCTTTCATGCTAAAAATCTTGTCTTTGACAGAAGTGTGAGATACCTTGAGGCCTTCTATTGATTACCTGGGAGCAGAAGTGCATGGGTGCTTTGAGCTGTCACAGTTCCAGGCATTTCTGAAAACGATAGAAGACTGGAACAAAAACACAAGCAAGGCTCCTGACACAGCGCGTTAAGCAATAAAACACGTTTAATTGTGTTGTCTTAAGGCTATAACTACTCACTGGCTGAAGGTCACTCACTACCCATCCTGCGCGTGGGAAAGGGGCTCTGACAGGTGGGAATCCAACCAGGAAACAGCGCTGTGGGACTGCGGCCGGAATGACAGCAAAATGCCAATGACAGCGCAGTTAAAGGGAGCAGGACGAGCGGCAGGCAGGACATCTCTTGGCTGGTGGATCTATAAAGGGGACGTTACAGACACAGCTTGCAAGTGGGGGCAAGATGGGAGTCGATCAAGCATCCTCTGGGGCCCTCTCCTCACCACGTGGCACCATTAGTTGGTGTTTGCCTTTTGCACCACAAACTGCAGACCTGAGGGGATGAACTGCAGGGTACCCCCTCCCCACAATACCCCCACATCCACAGGGGACCAGGTCAGCTCCTGGTGGGAGCTCCTCTCCACACAGAGACCCTCCTGCCTTCTCCAGGGGTCAGTACACAGCTATACTGTGTGTTGCAGCACGTGGAGATGGGAGGACCGCTGCTCTATGCCCCACCAGCACCTAAAGCTCCTCTGCAGGTCACCTTGCACAGGTCTGCCCAGCTCCCTGGGGAGCCACCGACGTCCTGAGGTCACATCAGGTAGGGTGAGCACCTGCAGTGAGCACCTGCGTGGTGCTGCGTCCCGCAGCAAGAGGTTGGAGCCCCAAGGCACTTGGCTCCTGGGCAGAGACACAGCGATCTCCCCTAGGCAGGCATCCAACAAGGAGTGTCTGGGAGCAATCCACTCTAACAGCTCATTAACCTCCGCAATAAAATGGCCAAAAGTAACATTTCTCTCCACGCCACTCTGCACTCTGAGCTTTTGGACCACATTACAGCTGATTAGAAAGCAGCAGACCACCTTACAAGGAAGCTGCTGAAACAGGAAGAAAAAATGGTGAAAACGAGAAAAAGGCTGGAACTTGGTTTCTAGCTGGTTTCTTGCCTTCATGGCAGAAAGAGTCTAGACTGACATTGTGGTTCAGCCCCACTCAGCAGCTAAAATATCACACAGTCGCTTGCTCTCTGCCCCCCTCACTGCCCCCAGTGGGATGGGGAGGAGAATCAGGAAAGCAAAGAAGGCAAAACTGGTGCATTGGGATAAAAACAGCTTAAGAGATCAGCAGAGGAAGAGAAAACAGAGATAGAGACAGAAACCAAACCTAGCCCCAGCACCCACCTCAGCAGTAACTCCCAGCACAGCAGCTCAGGGGAGATCCAACAGCCAGCTCCCCCCCAGCAGCCAAACCTGCCCCCCAGCCCTGGCCCCACTTTATCCCCTGAGCAGCAGCAGCCCTTGGGCTGATCTGGGCAACCTGTCCCAGCTGGGTCCCAGCCACAGGTGTCAGGGCTCCAGCTCCTCTCCCAGCTCCCTCAGAATTAACCCTCTCCTCGCTGGAACCGGGACAAGTCACCTTACGGACCTGGCAGGAGGGACATCGGGTTTATGCTGGCTCAGGGGTGCCACCTTGTTTTAACATGGACGATCCAGTCTTCTGAGCTTTTATGTCTTAGAAAACAAAATGATGGATGGGAGCAAAACAGAGAATACTTGAAGTGGTGATTTTTTCATTTGATGTTGTTTTTCTGGCATTGTCTGGCTTTGTCATGGATGTAAAGTGGTGGGGGCTGGAAAGATGCAGGAGGGAGTAAGTAGGCTTTAGCCTTTGTGGGATTGCCGGGCGAGATAACAGAGCGGGATCGGTGTCCTTTCAGGACATGGAAAACGTGGGGCACACTGTATGTGAGTCACTCCTCTGATCTGGAGACATTTCAGCATGGACTGGTTTTATTTTCCACGGTTAGAGCATCATGACCATAAAGTGCGAATTTGGGAAGGAATTCCAGGCATTCCTGGACCTAGATGCTGCGTGGCCTCCCGGATGCTGGGCGCAAATCTGCCGTTCTTCGTTAGTCCTGCTAACTTCTGTGTTACTGGGGCTCTGCATATGGAAAAGGTTTGAAGTGTCTTGTGTTTAATGAGAAACAGAAAAGATTAGGTTGTAGCAAGGTATTTAATTATTAGGATATTTCTGCTCCGGCTGCATCCTTTGCCTCTCCATGCGGGAAGTGCCAAATTACATGTCACCTCGCAGGGCATATTTTCTGTAGTTTTCCGAGCTCCTACAATGGCAGCCTCATGAATATTTACTGAGCTGCTCAGATATGCAGCCGTGGGAACAAATAAAAAAACCCTTGTATTTGCATCTCCCACAGACACTAACAAACCGTGTGGCTCTGGTAGGGAGAAGATGGGAGATTGCTGCTGCCTTTCCAGAGGGATAGAGAAAACAGCTCCTCGTATAATGAGATTGACTTTTAAATTGAAAGTGTTACTGGTTGTGCTGCAGTTCACACTGCCGTGCTGCGCATTTACTCCCTAGGCTCTAACATTAAGACATCTTATGTACAAGCTGGGAGGATTCAATTAGAGTTTCTGTTATTAATCAATCAATTAAGCCACAATCTTTGCTAGATACATTTTCGCTATTAAAGAGGTGAGGAGCTGGCGTTACGCGCTTTTGGGACGCCGTTTCGGCTGGACACGCAGGTGGTGTCCACGCAGAGCTCCCGGTGCTGACGCGATGCCAGGGCCCCCCCCAGCTCGAGGCACTGCGCTGTGCGGAGGGAAGAGCGGAGCGCAGGGAGGGACAGCTGGGACCTGGCTCCCGGCTGCAGCACCCAGGAAAGGCCAGTTTAGAGCTGCCACCCAGTCCTTCCAGAAACGTTCGGCCGCTTTTGCTTCATCACCAAGCTGAAGACTCTCTGCATGGGCAACTGCACAAGAACCGGGGAGAAGGACAGCTCGGCTCTTCCATTGTTTCCATGCTTGTGCTGGAGGACAGCAGGAAACCTTCCTTGCCTGGAAAAATCTGTGTGTGAGTTGAGAGATGCAGAAGAGAAAGGTTTGAGAAGCGTTGCTAAAGAAACGCCTGGGGTATTCACAAATTCACCCGTCCTAGAGCTGCCTCCAGCCTTCAACCAGGATGTGGCTGGCCTAGAGCCTTCCATCAGCGTCGATTCACCGCACCTCGATGTGCGGGAGGGGTGGCCGGAGCCAGCACCACCGGATGGTCCTGGGCAGGACCCTGTGCGCGTGTCCCCAGGAACTCAGGTGGCACGCAGAGTGGTGGGCTCGCCGCGGCACGGTGGGCTCAGAGTGGCACGCTGCCAGGCCAAGGGAGGAGAGCTGGCGGCGGCATTTGGAGCAGGAACGATTCCCTGCATCCTGGTGCCTGGAGTATTTAACCCGCCCTGTAACCGGAACTTCAGGAGAACGGTTCAGAGCAAATGAGCTCTGCGGTTTTGAGCTGAAGTTTGAACACTCGAAGTAAATGTGCAAGTGTTGTCTACAGGCAAGGAAAAAAAAAGGAGAGAGGATTAAATGGCAATGTTACCTTTACTCTTGTCAAATACCTAAGTAAAAACATTGGTTAATGCCCCTAAAAAAGGCCCATTACCACAGGGCAGAGAGTCAAAGAGCCTGGCTGCCCTAATGCTCAGTTATCTCGTTCCTGGATAATGGAATGACCCCTCGCCTGCCCGTGCTGTACGACGATATAATAGCGCGAGCCGTCTGAATAAAGAGGTTATTTTTGGAATCCAATTGAAACAGTGCCGGAGCTGGTGTGACAGGGGAAGGACTGAACAAGATGCAATGTTCTAAGGGAAGGGGAAAAAATTGAATTTTGGGGAAGGTGGCACCAGCAGTGAACTGTGCAAAGGAAGGCAGCGTGGCGTGGCGGGAGCGCGGGGCTGCGGGCAGACGGCACAGCCCTGGGAAGGGGCAGCCGGCGATGGGCTGGGCTGGGGGAAAGCTGGTGCTGGGGGTCGAAGCAGCCCGTCCAGCGGCAGCGCAGCCAGAATTCCCCACTGGACAGGCAATGGGGGCTTGGGCAGCCCCAGGCCAGAGCGGTCCCCAGCACCGGCTGAGAGCCAGCGGCTGGGAACGGGCCATTGCTGACACCCTCCTGAGAGCCGTGCCCGTCCTGCTCTGCCAGCAGCTCCAGCTCCCCAGCCTGCACGCTCCACAGCTCTTTTCTCATGCCACTTCAGCACACGTGTAACGGCAAACCACCATATAATGCTAATTTTGGTGCACAGTACCCAACACATAGCACTTCAATTCATCAAACAGTGAGAGACAAGAGGCACAAGAGATTCAGCAAAACGTGGAGACAAAATTGAATATTAATTTACAAAGCAGCACAAAGACAATGGGATCCAAGGAGATTGATATCACAAACTCCCCTTATTCAATCAGATTAGGGTCCCATCTTCCCCAAACACCAATTGCTAATCTAGATTTGAAAGACAAATCCTGCTGCAGAAGGGCTTTGCCTTTATCTTGTCCCTCTGATGCCTCTACTTAAGATGTTACTGCAATTTTGGGGGGAGCTGCGGAGGAGGAAACCTTCCTGTAAGGCATTTAACCGTTTGGTTGCTGATGTGCCATCAGAAAAACGGTAGGGCTCTGTGGAACACGGGCCGTCCCATGCCACCCGTGGTTTGGCTCGCTGCTCCAGGCCAGCCTGGCCTCCCGCCTGCCGCTTCGGTCTGCAATCCGCAGGCAAAAACGTGAAATTCCCAAGAGCCCGACAACTCCGGGGAAACCCGCACGGCAGCAGACACCAGCCTACCCCGTCTGTCTCTCAGCGAAGGGAAGCAGAGGCGTGTGGAGGGGGTGCAGCCCTCCCCTCGTAGCGCAGGTGCTCTATAATTGCTGCTGAATGAGAGGAAATGAAACCAGGAATCCTTTCTGAAGAAGTCAGGGTTGGTATCTGATGCCACAGACAAGTTAAAACAATGTGTAATTCAGTTGGGAACAGA